>JAABOM020061040.1:0-45970 GCA_011800125.2 Solanum clarkiae
TTAAATTTTAGAAAAAATAAAATTAAAGTCAATATTTAATATAAAAAAATTATATCTTTGATTTTTACTATTACAAAGATTTAATTTCTTCCAGTTTCTATTTGATTTTTTAAACTGTAACCCGCCCCGCCCATATTAGTTTTTAAATAGCTACTTTAACCCGCACACGTTGCGCCCCACATAACTTTAATCCTACCCCGCCCCGCATAGCTCTAAACGTGCCCTGCCCCGCCCTATTGTCATCCATAAAGAGAAATCCATATTTTATATTTTCAATCTTTGTGAATATACTTTTTTGTTTTAGGAATAAAATTATTTGTGAACATTAATGTGAAAGGCTTAAAAAGGAAGAAGAAAAAGGTAAAATCCTCCAAAAATTATAAACTTTCAATTAAATACGAAAAGGAGTAAATAGCAAAATTGGTGCATCTCAATTTTATTTTTTGTTCAACTATCCAATGTCTATCAGAAATAATCTCTAAATAAGAATATAGCTGCACACACAATATCTTTTTCATACCCTACTCATGAAATTACACTAATTATGTTATTGTTGTTTTAATTATCCAATATCCAAGTCCAAAGTGCATACAAATACTCACTTTTGAAGATACCATTTACTTCATACTCGAACACGTAAAAATCTTGTAAATCTATCTATTTCAAAATGACTTTAATTATGTGATGCTTGAAGTTCCCTATTGCCAAAATTTAGCTATTTTTTGCCTTTAACTTTAGTCACACTCCCTTTCCCTCTATCAAATTATAATTATCCACTATTAAGTTAACACATGAATTAAGAGGCAGCATATGACGAGAACAAGATTATCAAATCACCATATAAATCATCTAAACATTGAAAATGATACTGTTTAATAAGAATGATAAAAATAGATAAAAAATGACTTTGGCTGTGAATTTCTCACCGAAATCCCTTTGTGGGTGACATTTCCTAAACTGTCTCTAAATTGCTGGGGCATGGGATCCTTAAGTAGAATAACAAGTGCAATTGGAGTTTCTTTATTTGTTGATGAGTGTACGACAAAGCAAACTAAAATTTTGTATGATAGAATGCTCATTGAAGTGAATGTTACCAAAACAATACCTTAGCAAATCAATGTTATGGATCCTAGGGGGGAAGTGTTTGTATACCCTGTAGTCCTTGACTGGAGGCCCAAATTCTATGACAAGCGCCAGAAGATTTGACATTAATGCTAAGCTACCATGTTACCTAAGGGAGACTAACCAAAGAAGAAATGATCTGGCGAATAGGTGACTCAAGCATGATAATATAATGTCATGCCTCGGGAGGGTATCCTAGACGTAACTGACACTCAGAGGCTATTGCTAGTCCCCAAGCGGACCACCTGGCTTCATCACATTCGTCCAGTCAGTCAATCAGCGGAGGACATTAGAGAATGATAATTTAACTATCAGTGGGATACAAGACTAAGTATCTAAGTCCATCACATTAAATGTGATTAAAGAAAACTCAATTTAAGAAAATAAAGGGGAAAGGAACCCCAACATCGACACATCATCTCTCTGTGTCTATGAAGCCAATAAATCTACTATCTAAGATGGTATCATGATAGGCCACGACTACCACAACTCAAAAGGAATAATGTAAACATCTGAAAGAAAGAAAAATCTTCCGAATACAGGGGAGGACTCACGACTCTCTGGAAATCGAGAAACTCTAAACCTCAACGATTCACCTACTGAAGTCCTTTGTCCACTGAATCTGCATCATATAATGATACAACGCCAAATGGCATTAGTACGTGGAATGTACTGCATGTAAAATGGGATAAAAGTAAATAGTATGGACAGACAATATGAAATGACATCAACTCATCAGTTGCTCAATCTCAGTTCAGAGTAAGGAACAGGACACTATCACATCACTATCAATCAAGACTCATACCGTTACATCAACATCAGAGTACTATCAACATGGAACCTATCTGGGCGTTTCTTTAACCAACAATCATCACCTATAAGCTGATGATGATATAACAAAGAGATGTCATTGCCACATCCATCCACTATCTTGCCGGGGTAGAGGACGAGTCTATCGCTGGATCCATAAGTCTATCACGTACTTTTTTGGTACTGAGGAAACATCCTCTCTCACGGTTTAATCCTCTCCTCCACTGGTCATGTAGTTAATGAGTGCGAGTAGTACTCACTCTCCCACTTTGGTGCTCAATACACCTCCTATGTCTCAACATGCTCATAAACTGTCAATCAATCAAGAATTATCATCACTTAGCCTCTTTGGGCAAGAAATCTCAACTCATCTCTTTATCTATCAACTAAAGGAGTAGGATCATTCTTTCCGGATTAAACTCAATCTCCTTTAGACTCTAAGGACACTAATCTTATCAACATCAGGCATCAACACATTCACCTTAGGACTCAGACCATAGCAAACAACACACCCAAATGATCAAGGCTCTAGACATCACCCCCTAAGTTCATTCTTGAAGTTTCTAGTAAGGTAGTCATGCAGGGTATACATATAATCACACGAATAAGTCGCTTACACAATTAATTCAAGTTATGATGATCATTAATTTAAGAAAATATATGGAAAATAAAGATAGTTTTCAAAATAACATTCAAGAATTTTATAGACAAGACCCATTACCTCTAACTATCAATCTAATACACTCAATGGGGCACATGGGAGAACAATCCCATGTTTTAGGTAGCCTTTACATACCTGGAATGAACATTATCTTAGTGGTCTTCAAGAAGTTGACCCCCAATCCTAAACCTTCAAGACCTCTCTTCTTTCTCTCTCAATATTACGTACTTAGAACTAGAAAATAATGAGTTTTGAAACACTTTTTCGGATAAAATAACTCTTAAATGTGCTTATTAGACTTAAAATAACTTGAGAATACCCAAAATATCCTTCCCAAAATTAAAAGGAAAAATATCACTAAAAATGTACTGCTCTGCGATGTACCAGGGGCATGGACCAGTGTATTTTCCTCCAAAAATTTTCTAAACAAATTTTTATACCTTCCTCGAAAATTTTTAAAAAACATAAGTGTAGGTGTGCATCCCTAGCGCGTTGCGCCTGGGGAGCGCATCAAGACCGTACAAAAATTAATTTGCGAAAATTAATTTTTGACCCAGTTGCTCTAAAATCGAGTCGAGGCCATTTTTCCTCTCAATTTTTTGCGCTGATGTCAAATCCGATCTTGTATCCCATCCGAGCTCAGGAAGATATGTTATGCGCATGGTTATGTTCCAAGAGCATTTAGGTAATTTCACGTGGTGTGACATTATCTCTTCCTTGGGATCATTCGTCATCGAATGATGAGTAAAAATAGGATTATGGCACGAGTAAACTATCCATCACCCCCTATCACCTCCACATTAGACTCAAGAATAGAATAAACACATTGGTTCAAGAACAGAGATTTCAATTAAGTTAAGGATAGATACATTACCTTCGACCTTATCATCATTTGGAATGAATAGGTGCGGGTATTTGATCTTCATAGATTCCTCAGCTTCCCATGTAGCTTCCTCAACAAATTGGTTCCTCCATAGAACTTTGACGGACGCTATCTCGTTATTCCTCAGCTTACGGACTTGATGGTTAAGAATTTGGACTGGAATTTCCTCATAGGAAAGACTATCCTTTACTCCCGTACTCTCAATAGGGATTGACAAAGCATGATCTTCCTAACACTTCTTTAGCATCGAGACGTGGAATACCGGATGGATCCCGTCTAGCTCGGAAGGCAAGTCTAACTCATAAGCAATCTTTCCAATTCTCCTCACCATCATATAGGGTCTGATATAGTGTGAACTCAGCTTCCCCTTCTTACCGAACCTCATGACACCCTTCATGTGTGATACTTTCAAGTACACCCAATCATCCACCTCAAACTCCAAGTCCTTTCTCCTCACCTCAGTATAGAGTTTTTAAAGACTTTGTGTGGTCTTCAACCTCTCTCGAATGACCTTCACCTTCTCCATGGACTGGTGGACAAGGTTAGGTCCAATCAATTCAGCTTCACCAACTTCGAACCACCCAATCGGTGATCTACACTTCCTCCCATACAAAGTTTCATAAGGGGTCATCTGGATACTGGCATTATAACTATTGTTGTACGTAAACTGAGTCAATGTTAGATGGTCATCCCAATTCCCCTTGAAGTCGAGGACACAAGCTCTCAACATATCCTCCCAATTCTAAATAGTGCACTCTACCTGTCCATCTATCTGAGGATAGAAGGTTGTGCTCAGATTCACATTCGTACCCAATCCCTTCAGAGAAGATCTCCAAAACTGGGAGGTGAATTGAGCTCCTCTGTTTGAGATGATAGACAAGGGAACTCCATGCAACCTCACAATCACATGGATGTATAACTGGGCATATTCCTTAGCCGTATTAGTGGTCTTAACTATCAAGAAGTGCACTGATTTAGTCATCCTATCCATGATCACCCATAATGAATCATGTTGCTTTCGGGACCTTGGTAAGCCGGTAATGAAATCCATATTGATCATCTCCCATTTCCACTCTAGAATTCCAAAGTTCTGAGCCAACCCACAAGGTCTTTGATGCTCAACCTTGACCTATTTACAATCAGGACACTTAGTGACAAATTTAGCGATGTCCTTCTTTATTCCTTTCCACCAATAGATTGAAGTCATGGTACATCTTGGTGGAGACAGGATGGAAGGAATATCTGGAGCTATGAGTTTTAGCCATGATCCTCTCTCAAACACCATCGATGTAGGGAACACACCAATCTACCTTGGTACCTCAACACCCCATCTCCCTCTTTGGAGAAAATCACCACTTTTTGCTTGTGAAAACTTCTTTAAATTGGAACAAGATAGGGTTGTGGTCTTATTTTTCCTTCACCTCTGACACTAAGGATGAAGCAGAACCATTCTGAACATTGACCCCGCCTTCATTATTCTCATCAAGTTGTACTCCAATCGGGCCAATCTGTGCACTTCCTTAGCTATTTCTTTCTTCCCTTCCTCCACATAGGTAGTACTATCCATAGACAACCTGCTAAAAGCATCAGCAACAATGTTAGATTTACCTGGATGATAGAGAATGCTCATGTCGTAATCATTGAGAAACTCCAATCATCTCCTTTACCACAGGTTGAGCTCTTTCTGACTGAAACATACTACAAGCACTTGTGGTCAGTGAACACATCCACATGCACTCTATACAAGTAGTGGCGCCAAATCTTGAGTGCGAACACTGCTGCTGCCAACTCGAGATCATGAGTTGGATAGTTCTTCTCATGAATCTTAAGTTGCCTGGAAGCATAGGTTATCACCTTTCTTCTTTCGATTAGCACAGAACCTAGTCCAATTCTCGATGCATCACAGTATATTATGAAGTCTTTTGTCCCATCGGGCAAGGTCAAAACTGGGCGGTAGTTAGTCTAGTCTTCAACTCTTGGAAACTCTTTCCACATTCATCATACCACTGAAACTTGACCATTTTCTGTGTTAGCTTGGTCAATGGTGCAAACAACGCAGAAAACCCCTCAAAAAATCCGCGGTAGTATCCCGTCAACCCTAAGAAACTCCTTATCTTAGCGGGAAAGGTTGGTCTGGGCCAGGTCTTAACTGCTTCAATCTTCTGGGAATCCACCCGATTACCATTGACCGAGACAGCATGACCTAGGAATGCCACAGACTTAAGCGAAAACTCATACTTCCAAAACTTTGCATATAATTCATGGTCTTTGAGAATTTGCAAGACTACTATTAGATGATTGGAATGCTCCTCTTCATCCTTAGAATATGCCAGGATATTATCAATAAATATAATCACGAACATATACAGTCTGAATACTTTGTTCATCAAGTCCATAAATGTTGCAGGTGCATTAGTTAACACAAAGGACATGACCAAGAACTCAAAATGGACATACCGTGTCCTAAATGTTGTCTTAGGAATATCACATTTCCTTACCTTCAACTGATGGTAAACAGATCTAAGGTCCATCTTGGAGAAGCAAGAGGCACCCTGAAGTTAGTCAAATAGATCATCTATCCTGGGGAGGGGATACTTATTCTTTATTGTGGCCTTATTTAGTTGTCGGTAGTCTATGCACATTCTGAGAGATCGATCTTTCTTACGTATGAATAGAACAGGAGCATCGCAGGGAGAGACACTAGGACTTATGAAACCTTTCTCTAGCAAGTCTTTCAACTACTCTTTCAATTATTCCAATTCAACAGGGGCCATTCGGTAAGGTAGAATCAAGATAGGTTGGGTATCGGGGAGAACATCAATCCCAAAGTCAATCTTCCTGTCAGGAAGGAGTTAAGGTAGATCATCAGGAAACACTTTGGGAAACTCATTCAAAATTAGGACTGACTCAAGCGTAGGAGACTCAACATCATCAGAATTGACTCACACGAGGTGATAAATACAACTCTTGGAGATCAACTTTTTGGCTCTAAGATAAGAGATAAACTTGCCTTTAGGTGCAACATAACTCCCCTTTCACTCTAAGAAAGGTTCATTAGGAAATTGAAACTTAACAATCCAGGTCCTACAATCACCAAGGCATAATAGGATGAAGCCAATCCAAGCTAAGGATCACATCAAAATCCACTATCTCTAATTATACTAAGTTAGCCAAGGTATCTCTATGATAAATAGATACTACACAATCTCTGTAAACCCTCTCAGCAAAGATAGACTCACCAGTAAGGGTGGAAACAACAAAGGGTTCAAGTAAACACTTAGGAAGAATCCCAAATTTACCACCCACATGGGGGGTTACAAGATAGAGTGGCACTGGGGTCAAGCAATGCATAATAATCAAAAGTAAATATTTGAAGTATACCCATCATAACATCTGGTGCTGCCTCCTTGACAATTACCTGTGGATAAAGACGGTTGTCTCACCTCCCGTGCTCGTAGTAGTACCCATCTAATAACTGCCCGCTGGGGGTGTTGCAGAGGACTGTGCTCCATTGCTCCCTTTACCTCACCTCATCTTCGGACACTCATACTAAAAGTGAACAGTTTGCCCACAAGAGTAGCAAACATCTTTGCCCACACGACACTCACCAAGATGGAGTTTACCACATTTGTCACAAGGTGGCTTTCCCTTCATACCTTGGGTCACACTAGCTTGAGACTGAGAACCCTGGGATCTGAAATTCTGATAACCATAAAACTTCTGATCATACATGTTCTGCTGGATGGGAGCACTTGCCACAGAGGGTGCTTGATGAGATGATCTCTTCTGAAAGTAGGGCTTGTCACCCTTATTTTATCTTTGCTGATTAGACTCATCCCCTGCTGATTTTGCTTTCCTGTTCATCTTCTCTTCTATATCTCTTTTCTTATCCTCCTCTGTCTGTTGGGCGTACACCATAATCTTGGAGATGTCCATGTCTGGGATCAACAAGGCTGTTTTGCACTCCTTCTGCACATGCCTGCCCAAGCCAGACACAAACTTCCTCATCCTTGCCCTCATGTCTTGGACTATCTCTGGAACATATCTGGACAACTTAATAAACTTGAGGCTATTCTCCTTAACGGTCACAACTCCTTGATTTAAGTTCATGAACTCGTCAACCTTCGCCTACCTCAGCTCTTAGGGAAAGAAATTGTCAAGGAAAGCAACTTCAAACTACTCCTACTCTGTAGGCTCAACATCTTCACCTCTATTATCTTCCCATTGGTTGTACCAGAAGTTTGCAACATCCTTCAGATGGCAAGAGGCAAGATCAACCCCTTCGACCCCACTAGAATGCATGATCCTCAGGTCACGACCCAAGCCTAGGGCCTAGACGTGACATGACAAATAGGAACCTAAAGGAACCCCAAAAAAGCCTCTTAGCACATCATTCACAAATCCTTGGTCGTGGAAGAAAAATAAACAATACAAGAGATATAAATAAGGAAAGCGGGACTAAGGGAAGTCTTGATATTTATAAAAGCGTAAAAGAGTCAAGCCCATAACATGAGTATATCAATTATGCAACAACACCTCTAACATGGAATGAAACGGGGGCCAAGACACTTTTCGAGCTCACCCTCATAGTATCAAGTGTTAAATATAAAGAAATATCAAATAGTGGGAGTAGCATAGATAGTGTCTACAGACTTGAAGACTTACTAAATCTTATCTTCCGAAGTATCGAACTAGCTATGTGGAGGATGATCGAGAGGTGCTCCTATTTCTACATGGTAATATCATATAGGCATAGAGTATGTGTTAGTACGTTGGAATTTGCTAGTTATGTAGGATGCAATGCAACAAGACGTAAGCCAACATAGTCAAAATGCATAAACATAAGCAATGGATAAGTGATATTTATGGCATGCATGATCAATGCTTGAAGTAAAACAAGCTTGTAATTCATATAACTTGCAAAGTACATATCACATGTGTGGGAAGAGAGCATAACCGACATAGACTAAGTGAATAACTACTTGGAATCCAACGCATATCACCCCTTGTAAGGTTATTGATGTATGTCACCCCTCAACAAAGTGATTGTGGCATGTCACCCCCCTCCCCCAATAAGGTGATTGAGGTATATCACTTCTCAACAAGGTGATTGAAGTATGTCAACCCCTAACAAGGTGACTGAGGTACATCACCCCCCAACAAGGTGATTGGGCATGCCACCGCCCAACAAGGTGATTGAGGTATATCACCCCTCAATAAGGTGATTGGGCATATCACCGCCCAACAAGGTGATTGAAGCCTGTTACCCCCTCAACAAGGTGATTGGGTATGTCACGCCCCAACAAGCATGGTATACTAGTAACATCATAGATACTTTTTATGAATTCAATCTGTACACATAATACCTTAATCATCATAAAGTCACTTGACTTATAAACCATGTAATAGATCATCAATAACTTGAGAATCCTTGTTAAGAAATTTTATCAAACATTTAGTGGGTGCATAATGCTTGTTTAAAATCATGCAATTCAAGAGTGAAATAATATGAGAAAACTCAATGTAAATCAATCTACCAACATATAGTAAAACCCTCATGTAGGATACCTTGAAATCCATCATCAAATCTCATTATCACACTGTCATAGCTCAAAACATGCATAGTCTCGATAGACAAAATCAATTCATGGTATAAGATTAAAATAGATAGACATGAATAATCAATCAACATTTCATAAAATTCCAATATAATTATAATTAAAATCCATAATAAGAAATACCCATAGATGATACAACTTGAACACATGCAATTTTCATAAAAAAGAAGATTGAGCTCCATGGGTGAAAGGACCCAATGGATGAAACCCACATATCTAAATTTGGGGATTCCTTGATGTAAACTTGGAAGGACTCTTGGATCTTGGATTGAGTTCTTGAGATCCAATGTGAGCTTGAAATCCTTAGATTTGGATGGGAATTTTGATAATGTGTTGGAGAGTTTTACAGAGGGGTCTTGAGTGATATAGAGTTAAAAAATGGCAGAGTATGAGAGATTTCACATTTAAATGGGCATGGGCCATGACCCCAATTCCCTTGATATGAAACAAAAAACAAGGAAAAACCAACACTAGTCTATAATGGGTCCGCGTTGCGAATCAAATGCATAGAGCCACTATTTTTTGAAAAATTTGCGAAAATTATTTAAACTACAGGTCCTTTAAAATCCAAGTTATACCCATTTCCCAGTCAATTTTTCCACCCGATCAAGAATATGAAGTTGGATTTTCAATATCATGCATGCATTTTGAGATATATGAAAATTACGATTATGGGCATTTCCTAAGCACATTTTGGGGTGTTTCAATATCTTCCCTTTGGGAACATTCATCTCCGAATGTCAAAGAAACATGCATGAGAGAAGTAATCATGAAGATTTCAGCCTAACATGAATGCAACAAATGCATTTAAACATCATTTTTAAAATCTCAACATGAATGTCAAAAATCACTATAAACTTGTCAACATAAACATAGATGCATGCAAAATAACATGAGGGCTGAAACTTAGGACTTGAAATAATATAGGGGACTTAAATTAGTACCTTCGGCTTGAGTAGAATCGAAGAGATATGGGTATCGATTTCTCATGTCCGCCTCGGCTTCCCATGTGGCACTTTCAACTTGTTGATTGCTCCAAAGGACCTTGACAGAAGCTACATCTTTGTTTCTCAACCTTTTTACTTGTCTATCCAAAATTTCCAGCTGGACCTCCTCATAGGTCAAACTATCTTCTACAATACCCACAATATCCAAGGGCACTATAGCACTTGAGTCACCCACACACTATCTCAACATAGACAAGTGGATGACCGGATGAACCATATTCATCTCCAAAGGCAACTCCAACGCATATACAATCGTACCCACTCTCCTCAAAACTATAAGGACCCATCAACCTTGGGCTCAATTTCCCCTTTTTGCGAAATCGTACCACACCCTTCATACGGGATACTTTCAAATAAACCAAATCACCAACGTTAAACTCAAGATCACTTTTCCTCACACCGAAGTAGGACAGTTGTCTACTTTGGGATGTTCTTAATCTCTCTCTTATCAACCTCAACTTCTCCATGGCCTCCATGACCAAATTCGGACCTAGCAAAGCCATCTCCCCCACTTCAAACCACCCAACCTGTGATCTACAATGCCTATCATAAAGAGCGTCAAAAGGAGCCATACCAATGCTTGAGTTGTAGCTATTGTTGTAAGCAAACTCAAAAAGTGGAAGATATTCATCCCAACTACCCTTAAACTCCAAAACACAAGCTCTAAGCATATCTTCAAAAGTTCGTATAGTCCTCTCGACTTGACTATCCATTTGAGGGTGAAAGGTCATGTTAAGTTTAATGTTGGTACCAAGACCTCTTCGGAAGGACCTCCAAAAGCGAGAAGTGAATTGAGCAGCATGATCCAAAATGATAGACAAGGGCACCCCATGCAATCTAACTAACTCATGAATATACAACTTGGCATAATTTTCAGCACCATAGCTAGTTTTTGACAAGTAGGAAGTGAGCCGGCTTTGTTATTCTATCCACACAACCCAAATAGAGTCAAAATGTTTCCTAGTCTTAGGCAAACCAACCATAAAATCCATATTGATCTCTTCCCACTTTCAAGTAGGGATCTCTATGTCTTGGGCTAGGCCACCTAACCTTTGATGTTCCGCTTTGGCTTGTTGGCAATTGTGACATCCGCATATGAACTTGGCAATGTCCCTCTTCATACCACCCCACCAATACACCCCCCTCAAGTCTCTATACAACTTTGTAGAATGGGGGTGAATGGAGTAGGATGAATTGTGGGCCTCCTTCTAGATCAATTCTTTCAAATCATCCATATTTGGTACACAAAATCTACCTTGGTACCTAGGGGTACCATCTCCCCCTTAGGACAAAACCTCCACTTTACCATGTCTCACTAAGGCTTTCAACTCTAGCAAGGCAGGGTCAAGATCTTGTTTTGCCTTTACCTCCTCAATCAAGGAAGATTTAGAACCACCAATAACCACTACACCACCATTATCAACTTCATCCAACCTAACCCCTAATGTAGCCAACAAGTGGACCTCTCTAGACACCTCTTTGCCACCATCATCAACATGGGCTAGACTACCCATAGACACCCTACTTAGAGCATAGGCAAAAATATTAGCTATGTCGGGGTGATAATACACACTCATATCATAATCATTAAGGAGATCTAACCACCTTATTTGTCTCAAGTTAAGATCTTTTGGATGAACACATATTGGAGACTCTTGTGGTCGGTAAACACATCAACATGAACCACATACAAGCAGTGCCACCAAATTTTCAAAGTAAATACTATGACCGCAAATTCAAGATCATGGGTAGGATAATTTTTCTCATACACCTTAAGTTTTCTAGAGGCATATGCTATCACCTTACCATTTTGAATAAAAACACACCCCAAACCAATTCTTGAGGCATAACAACATACAACAAATCCTTCCAACCCTTCTAGTAAAAACAAGATAGGAGCAAAGACAAGCTTATCTTTCAAAGTTTGGAAACTCTTCTCACACTCATTGGTCCACATGTACTTAGCCTTCTTTTTTGTTAACATAGTCATAGGAGAAGCAATAGAAGAGAAGCCATTCACAAACCTCCGCTAATAACCCGTCAAACCCAAGAAACTTCTAATGTCCGATGGAGTCAAAGGTCTACACCAATTCTAATTACCTCTATCTTCTTAGGATCCACCTTAATACCATCACCCGACACCACATGCCCTAGAAAAGCAACCTCTTTCAATAAAAACTCACATTTTTTATATTTAGTATACAGCCTCTCCTCCCTCAAGATTTGTAATACCACCCTCAAGTAACTCACATGCTCCTCCTCACTATGGGAATAAATCAAGATATTATCAATAAAAACCACCACAAACAAGTCAAGGTAGGGTTCAATTACCCTATTCATGAGATCCATAAATATAGCCAGTGGACTAGTCAATCCAAAAGACATAACCACAAACTCAAAGTATCCATACCTAGTCTGGAAAGTCGTCTTGGGAATGTCACACTCCCTCACTTTCACATGGTGATACTGGACCGAAGATCAATCCTAGAAAAATGACTAGCCCCTTGAAGTTGATCAAAAAGGTCATCAATCCTTGGTAGAGAGTACTTTCTCTTTATGGTTACTCTATTAAGTTGTCGGTAATCAATGCAGATTGTAAGAGAACCATCCTCATTCTTCACAAATACACCGATGCACCCCAATGTGATTTACTAGGCTTTATAAAACACTTTTCCAACAAATCCCTCAATTAGTCCTTCAACTCCTTCAACTCTGTCAAGTCCCTATGGTAAGGGGGAATAGAAATAAATGGGTTGAATATTGGGAAAGAGCTCTATACCAAAGTCTATTTCCTTTTTGGGAGGAAGACTAGGAAGCTCATCCAAAAAGACATCAATAAACTCATTAACCACCATAACCGATTCAATAGGAATGACTTTGGACTCAACATCCCTAACCCTCACAAGATGATAGAGACAACCCTTAGAAATCAACTTTTAGGCTTTAAGCCAAGAAATGAGTCTACTTTGACCACCACATCACGACTTTCCAACTCAAGGATGGGTTCATTAGGGAATTGGAATTTAACCCTGCATGTTCTATAATCAATAGAAGCATAATATGAATGCAACCAATCCATCTCAAGAATGATATCAAAATCCACAATATCTAACTCAACAAAATCACAAAGCAAGATTTTATACAGTTTGAACATGGGACAATTTTGATCGACTCTTTTAGCAAGAATGGACTAACCAATAGGGGTAGAAACATCATAAGATTCACATAATAATTCGGGACTAACATGAAGCTTTTTGGCAACAAAAGGAGTAATAAAAGAAAGAGTGTCACCCGAGTCTATCAATGCATCCACATCAAAATCAAAAACCTTTAACATACTAGTGATGACATCGGAAACCTCATCCACCCCTTGTCTCCCTTGAAGAGCTTAGAATCTATTTTGCCTTGGAACACCCCTTTGTTGGCCTCCTCTTCCCTTTTGACCCGCATTTGCACTTGGCCTTATGGACGACCATCTCTATCTTAGTTTTGAGTATGAGGAAAATCAGTTACTTTATGACCCACTTCACCACAACCAAAGCAAGTATTAGAATTTCTCAAACATGGGCCATTATGGGTCCTACCACACCTTTGGCACATAGAGTTAGGCACCTCACCACCACCAACCTTGGAATCTTGGATTAACATTAGAAACCTCCTATTAGGAGCATCAAAAGGTCCTTGGCCTTGGAACCTGTGGCCTTGAGAAAATCGGCCACCCTTGGAACTTTGGAATCCACCTTCAAAATGAGCCCTCTTGGACCCACCACTTCTTCTCTTTCTAAGCTTTTCCCCCTCTAGTTGTTCGACATATGTCATGAGAAGGGACAAATTAATATCAACTACTAGTATGGTAGTATGACACTCTGCATTAATCATACCAGACACTCCTGACACAAATTTATTCATCATTGATCTCGGCTCGGCAACCAATTGTGGGGTAGACCTGGAGAGTTGGTTAAACTTGAGGGCATACACCCCTACCCTAATGGAACCTTGCTTAAGGTTCATAAACTCCATCATTTTAGCCTCCCTTAGCTTGCTAAAAAAGAATTGGTTGAGGAATACGGCTTTGAACTCCTCCTAAGGAATAGCATCATCATCTTTCCTCTCCAATTTCCATTGGGTGAACCAAATTTGTGACACACCTTTTAGTTGGTAGGTCGCTAACTCCACTTTCTCCTCCAAATTGACCGCTATGATAGATAGCACTTTGTACACCTCATCGATGAACTCTTGGGTGTCCTCTTCCGGTTTGGATCCATGGAACTCCGGTGGGTTCATTCTAGTGAAATTCCTCACCCTTGAAGCTGGAGTGGGAGCATGAGGGGCGTGGACCCCTTGGTGAATTCAGTTGGTCATAGCACGAGCCAACATTGTAATAGCATCTCAGAACTCATCTTGGGCTACCCTTCCACTTTGAGGAGCTTGAGGAGCGTGAGGGGATAACTGCTCCTCGAGTGTACGGGCTCTCCTTAGTATCCCTCCTCGAATCGGCATGATCTAGAATAGCAAAGAGCATTCGTTAGGAGAAAAATCCTTACACTTACATCTAAAGCACGATATAGACCATGAAGAAGTGAAACATTTCCTAAAACACCTCATTGCCTCCCATTGATAATTGTGGCATGCTTCACCACTATGAATAAGACTTTAATCGACGCGATGTGTTGGATTTCGAGGATAATTAAAAACCTAGTTTTCTGATACCAAATTTTTCATTACCCAAGCCTAGGGCCTAGATGTGACACGGCGAATGAGAACCCGAAGGGAACCAATAAGCCTCTTAGCATATCATTCACACATTCTTTGTCGCAGAGCAAAATAAACAACACAAAGAAATAAATAAGGGAAGTAGGACTAAGGAAAGTCTTGATACTTATAAAAGCATAAAAGAGTCAAGCTCATAGCATAAGTACATCAATTATCCAACAACACCTCTAACATGGAATGGAGCGGGGGCCAAGATACTTTCTGGGCTCACCTTCATAGTATCAAGTATTCAACATAAAGAAATATCAAATAGTGTTGTGGGAGTAGCATAGATAGTGTCCTCGGACTTGAGGACTCACCAAAGCTTATCTTCCGAAGTACCAAACTAGCCACATGGAGGATGTTCGAGAGATGCTCTGATCCCTACATAGTAATATCATATAGTCATAGAGTATATGTTAGAAAGTTTGAATGTACTAAGTATGTAGGATGCAATGCAACAAGACGTAAGCCAACATAGTCAAAATGCATAATCATAAGCAATGGATAAGTGTAAAATCAATATGGCATGCATAATCAATGCTTGAAGCAAAACAAGCTTGTAAATCTTATAACTTGCAAAGTACGTATCACATGTGCGGGAAAAGACCATAATCGACATAGACCAAGCGAACTACTACTTGGAATCCAATGTATGTAACCCCCTTGGAAGGTGATTGAGGTATGTCACCCCTCAATAAGGTGATTGGTGTGTGTTACCCCCTAATAAGGTGATTGAGGTATGTCACCCCTCAACAAGGTGATTGGGGCATGTCAACCCCCAAACAAGGTGATTAAGGTACGTCACCACCGACAAGGTTATTGAGGCATGTCACCCCTCAACAAAGTGATTGGGCATGTCACCTCCCAACAAGGTAATTGAGGCATGTCACCCCCTCAACAAGGTGATTGGGCATGTCAACCCTCAACAAGGTGTGGTCAACTTGCAAAACTTTCATAGACATTTTTCATGTATTCTATGCATACATACAATCCCTTAATCATCATAAAGTCACTTGACTTATAAACCATGTAATAGATTATCAATAACTTGAGAATACTTGTCAAGACATTTTATTAAACACTTGGTGGGTGCATATTGCTTGTTCAAAATCATACAATTCAAGAGTGAAACTGAAACGCCCCACACTTGCCTAGGAATGACCTATAATCGTAATTCCCTTATATCTCAAATCGAAGATATTTAAACACCCCTCGACATAGCTCGGAAAGATCCTATGATGCATTTTTTTAATATCTCAAAATTCATGTAGAATTTCGCAAATTCGACTTTATATTATTGTTCAGAGGGAAAAATTACATGGGAAAATGAGTACCTACAAGATATACTTTATCCATGCCAAGAAAATAATTTTTTGGCGAAACTTCACAAAAACAGTAGCTAGTTCAAAAATTTCCGAAAAAATCTCTTTTTAGTCTAGGACAAGTGGGTAAGTATCCAATACCAATATATGCGAAAATCCCTTATTCTTAAGCCATTTTTAGTCCAAAAAAGTCAACAAAATCTCTCAAATTCCTCTCTAATCTTCATCAAATTCTCCATCCATTCTCAAGATTTTCAAGAACTTTTGTTGGTGTTCAAGGAAAACAACTCAAGCCCCAATTCCTCCTTAAGTTCTTCTTCAAGAAACTCCAAATTAAGGTATGTTGGTTTTATTCATTGGTACCTTTCACCCATGAAGCTCAATCTTCCTTTTTATGAAAATTGCATGTTTCCAAGTTGTGTTGCTTATGGGTATTACTCATTATGGACTATGATTAAAAGTTATGTTGGGGTTTCATGAAATGTTGATTGAAAACACATGTTTATCTAGTTTAAGCTTATACTATGAGATGGTTTCTCAATTGTGACTATGCTTGTTTTGAGCTATGAAACTATGATTTATGATGAGATTGGATGGGGGATTTCAATGTATCTTGTTTAAGGGTGGTACCAAGTGTTGGCGGGTTGATTCACATTGAGCTTTCTCACATGATTTCACTCTTGAATTGCATGATTTTGAACTAGCATTACACACCCGCCAAGTGTTTGATAAAAGATCTTTTTAAGGATTCTCGAGTTATTGATGATCTATTGCATGGATTATGAGTCAAGCGGTTTTATTATGGTGAAAGGAATGTATATACGTTTGTATAATCATGTAAATGTCACTATCCAAGCCTAGGGCCTAGATGTGACACAGCGAATGGGGAACTCAAAGGGGCCCCAAACAAGCCTCTTAACATATTCTCACACATCCTTGGTCGCGGAAGCAAGTATATGACATATAAGATTTGAAACAAGGGGAAAGGGACTAAGGGGAAACTTTCGTATCATAAACCTCAAGAAACAAGAGAGTGAAGGCTCATAGTATAGATACATAATATGTCCAACAACACCTCTTCTACATAGATAACAGTGGGAGCTAAGACAAGCAACTAGGCTCACCCTCATAGTCAAAGTATAAAATAAAGAAAGAGAGTAGCAATACATAGCATAAGAACATAGACCAATGTCCCCGGAATGGAAGAGTCACCTACAAGCTTGAGAGATATCGTACTAGCCATATAGAGGAGAAGGATGATCAAACGGTGCTCTGGTTCCTACATGGTGACATCATGTAAGCATAGAGTATGCATTAGTACGTTTGAATGTATTAAGTATGTAGGATGCAACGCAACAAGAGATAGACATCATAGTCAAAATGCATATAGATAAGCAATAGATAGCATAATAGTAATATGACATGTATGATTAACGCTTAAGTAAAACATGTGTACATGGAACATAATACATGTATAAGAAGAGACCATCATATATTGGTGGATCGTCTCACCCTACCACCCTTAGCGATTGAGGTACCAACCCTATCAATTGGTTGGTGGATCATCGCACCCTACCATCCTTGGTGACCAAGGTACAAACCCCCCGACATTGTTATCAAGGTACGAATCCCTCGACATGGTTGGTGGATCGTCTCACTCTACCACCCTTGGTGACCTGGGTACTAACCCGTCGACATGGTTGGTGGATCGTCTCACCCTACCCCCTTGGTGAGTGAGGTACAAACCCCTCGACATAGTTGGTGGATCGTCTCACCCTACCACCCATGGTGATTAAAGCATGTCAATTTTCAACACTCTATAGAGGAATATCATATACATACACATCTCTTTCATCATCATATAGTCATTCAACTCATAAGACATGTATTGGATCTTCAATTCCTCAAGAAATCTTAACCAGACATTTTATTAAACACTTGGCGGGTGTATAGTGTTAGTGTAAAACTATGCAATTTAGGAGTGGAATCATGCTAGAAAATCTAGTGTAAAACCATCAATAGATACTTGGTAACACCCTCAAGCAATATACATCAAAACCCTTCATCAAGTCTCATAATAGATCTTAGATTCATAACTCAAAACATGCTAAAACAATCATAATTTCATAAACTACAACATAGTGTCCAGTGAAATTTATAACAAGTAAGACCCATGAGTAAATCAACTTTAAATTAAATCATGCGTAAATCAACTTTAAATTAAATCATGCAAATTTAGGTAAAAGGAAGCTTGGGCATCATGGGTGAAAGGAACCCATGAAAGAAACCCACATATCTTGACTTTGGAGAATCCTTGAAGAAGATTGGAAATAGAGACTTGAAGCTTGAATGAGAACCTTAAGATCCAGATGAGTTTTTAGACTTGAAATTAGGAGTGAAATATTTGTCGAAGTGTTTGAATGAGTATTAGGGAATGCCTTTTGTGATATAAGGGTGAAATAAGGCTAAGTATAGATATTTTCATACATGGGAATACTTAAAGACAAGACCCAAAAGTCTTGGACCGAGATAGGAAAATAATGCACAAAATACACTATAGTGTGCCCTTGGTGCGTTGCGCCAGGGGTGCAGAAACCTCTTTGGAAATCGCATTTTGCAATTTTCAAATTTTGATATAGTTTCTTTTAAATCGGGGTTAGATCGATTTTCCACTCAATTTGACCCCCTGATCAAGAATATGATGTGGAATTTTTGATATCACGCACAAATTTTAAAATATATGAAAATTACGATTTCAGGCATTTCCAAGGTACATTTTCGGGCACTTTTTGGGGTCGTTTCAATATCTCTTCCTTGGGATCATTCATCTCGGAATGTCAAAGGAACGTATATGAGAGAGATAAATATGAAAATTTTAGCCGACATAAAGATGCAATAATGCACTTAAACATCATTTTTCAAAAACCTCAACATAAGTGTAAAATTATCATGAACTTGTCAATTTAAACATGAATGTATGCAATGACTTGAGGGATGAACTTAAGACCTGAGATCATATAAAGGACTTAGATCCATACCTTAGTCTTGAGTGGGGTTGAAAAGGTAAGGATATCACTTTTGCATGTCAGCCTCGCCCTCCTAAATAGTTCTTTCAACTTGTTAATTCCTCCAAAGGACCTTAACAGAAGCCACATCCTTGTTCCTCAACCTCTTCACTTTTCTATCAAAAATCTGAACCGAAACCTCTTCATAGGTCAAATTGTATTCAACAACACCCACAACATCAAGAGGCACAATCATATTAGGGTCTCCCAAACATTTCCTCAACATGGATACATGAAAGACTGGATGAACAAAATCCATCTCATTAGGCAATTCCAATTCATAAGCTACCTTGCCAATTCTCCTCATTACCCTATAAGGACCCACATATCTTGGACTCAACTTGCCCATCTTATCAAAACGAATCATATCCTTCATGGGTTACACCTTCAAATAAACCCAATAACCAACTTTGAATTCAAGATCCCTTCTCCTCACATCGGCATAGGACTTTTGGAGACTTTGGGTCATCTTCAACCTTTCCCTAATCATCCTAACCTTCTCAAGAGACTCCATAACCAGATCTTGTCCCAAAAAAGCCACCTCTCAAACCTCAAACCACCAAACCAGTGATCTACAATGTCTACTATAGAGAGCCTCAAATGGGGCCATATCGATGCTAGAATGATAGCTATTGTTATAGGGAAACTCAATCAATAGAAGATGGTCATCCCAACTACCCTTAAGCTCCAATACACATGCCCTATGCATATTCTCAAGTGTTTGGATAGTTATTTCGGCTTGGCCATCCATTTGAGGGTGAAAGGTCGTACAAGGTTTAACTCTTGTACCAAGACCCCTTTGAAAAGACCTCCAAAAATATGAAGTAAATTGAGCACCATGATCCAATACGATGGACAAGGTAACCCCATGCAACCTCACCAAGTCATGAATGTACAACCTAGCATAATCTTTATCCCCATATGTGGTCTTAACCGGTAGAAAGTGAGACGATTTTGTCATCCTATCAACCACAACCCAAATGGAATCAAAACCCTTTCTAGTATTGGGCAACCCAACCACAAAATCCATATTAATCTCGTCCCACTTTCAAGTAGGAATCTCTATGTCTTGGGTTAGGCCACCTGACCTTTGGTGCGCGGCTTTGACTTGTTGATAACTATGACAACCGGAAACAAATTTGGCAATGTCCCTCTTCATGCCTCCCCACTAATATACATCCCTCAAATCTATATACATTTTGGTAGAACCAGGGTGAATAGAATCAGAAAAATTGTGGGCCACATCAAGGATCTTTTCTCTCAAGCCATCAACACAAGGTACACACCACCTACCTTGGTATCTAAGGGCACCATCTCCCCCTTGGGAGAAAACCTCCACCTTGCCCTCTTTCACTAAGGCCTTCATTTCTAACAAGGAGGAATCAAGAGCTTGCTTTGCTTTTACCTCATCAACCAATGAAGACTTAGAACCATCAACAACAACACCACCATTATCAACCTCTTCCAATCTAATTCCCAATCTAGCTAATCGATGGACCTCCCTAGCCACCTCTATGCCCCCACCACTAACATGAGCTAGGCTACCTATAGACACCCTACTCAAAGAATCCACCACCACATTAGCCTTACTGGGATGATAATGCACACTCATATCATAGTCCTTAAGGAGTTCTAGCCACCTTCTTTGCCTCAAGTTGAGATCTTTTTGTGTGAAGACATATTGGAGACTCTTATATGTGGTGAAGACATCAACATGCACCCCATAAAAATAATGACGCCAAATCTTTAATGCAAATACCATAGTGGCTAGTTCAAGATAATGAGTAGCATAATTCTTTTCAAGCACTTTGAGTTTTCTAGAAGCATAGGCTATCACCTTACCATTTTGCATTAGAACACAACCCAAACCAACTCAAGAAGCATCACAGTATACAACAAACCCCTCTGGCCCATATGATAGTGACAATATAGGAGTGAACACAAGCTTATCTTTCAATGGTTCGAAACTCGTTTCACACACCTTGGTACACACAAATTCGATTTTCTTTTGAGTCAACTTAATCACGGGAGAAGCAGTAGAAGAGAACCTATTCACAAACTTCCGATAGTAACTCGCTAGGCCCAAAAAGCTCCTAATATCCGACGAGGCCAATGGTCTAGGCCAATTTCTAATCATATCCATCTTTTTAGTATCCACCTTACTACCATCCCCCGATACCACATGACCTAAGAAGGAAAGCTCTTTCAATAAAAATCACTTTTCATACTTAGCATACAACTTCTCTTCCCTCAATCTTTGTAGCACCACCCTCAAATGACCCCTATGCTCTTCCTCACTATGAGAATAGATCAAAATATCATCAATGAAGACCACAACAAATGAATGAAGGTAGGGTTTGAAGACCCTATTCATAAGATCCTTGAAGATAGTTAGTGCATTGGTCAATCCAAAAAACATAACAACAAATTCGTAATGCACATACCTAGTCCAGAAAGACATCTTGGGAATGTCACACTCCCTCACCTTCACTTGATGATACCTGAAACAAAGATTAATCTTAGAGAAGTGGCTAGCCTCTTGCAATTGGTCAAACAAATCATCAATTCTTGGAAGAGGATACTTATACTTGATGGTGACCATATTGAGTTGCCGGTAGTCAATACACATTCTAAGAGACCCATCATTCTTCTTCACAAACAACACAGGTGCACCCAAATGTGATCGGCTAGGCCTAATAAAACCTTTCTCTAACAAGTCCTTCAATTGTTCCTTCAACTCCTTTAACTCCACCGCAGACATAGGGTAAGGAGGAATAGAAATACGTTGAGTATCGGAAAGGAGGTCTATACCAAAATCTATTTCCCTTTTGGGAGGAACACCGAGAAGGTCATTTGGAAAGACATCAAGAAACTCATTTACTATCAGAACCGACTCTACGTGAAGGACTTTGGACTCCACATCCCTAACCCTCACAAGATGATAAAGACATCCCTTAGAGATCAACTTATGGGCTTTAATCCGAGAGAGAATCTATCCTTGACCACTACATCATTGCTTTCCCACTCAAGGACGGGTTCATTTAGGAAGTGGAATTTGACCCTACGGGTTCTACAATCAATAGAGGCATAACATGCATGCAACCAATCTATCCCAAGAATGACATCAAAATCAACCATATCCAACTCAACAAGATCACAAGGCAATATTTTATGAAAGATGTAAATGGGACAATTTCTATAGACCTTTCTAGCAACAATAGATGCACCAATAGGAGTAGACACTTAATAAGACTCACACAACAAATGGAAAATGCCGCACACTTGCCTAGGAATGCCCTATAATCGTAATTCCCTTATATCTCAAATTGAGAATTTTTAAACACCTCTCCACATAGCTCGGAAAGACCCTATGAAGCATTTTTTTAATAACTCAAAATCCGTGCAAAATTTCACAAATCCGACTTCATATTCTTATTCAGAGGGAAAAATTATACGAGAAGACGAGTACCTACAAGGTATACTTTATCCGTGCCAAGAAAATAATTTTTTGGCAAAACTTCACAAAAACAGTAGTTGTTTGTGACTAGTCCGTGATGTGGACCTGGCGCGGACTAGTTCAAAAAATTTTGAAAAATTCTTTTTTTACTCCAAGGCAATTTGGTAAGAACCCAATACCTATATATGCAAAAATCTCTCATTCTTAAGCGGTTTTTAGCCCTACAAAGTCACCAAAAACTCTCAAATTCCTCTCTAATCTTCATCAAATTCCCTATCCATTCTCAAGATTTTCAAGAACTTTTGTTGTAGTCCAAGGAAACCAAGTCAAGCCCCAAGTCATCCTCAAGTTCTTCTTCAAGAAACTTTAAGATTAAGGTATGTGGGTTTCATTCATGGGTACCTTTCACCCATGAAGCCCAATCTTCTTTTTTATGAAAATTGCATGTTTACAAGTTGTGTTACTTATGGGTATTACTCATTATGGACTATGATTAAAAATTTATGTTGGGGTTTCATGAAATTTGATTGAAAACACATGTTTATCTATTTTAAGCTTGTACTATGGGATGGTTTGTCAATTATGACTATGCATATTTTGAATTATGAAACTATGATCTATGATGAGAATTGATGGGGGATTTCGATGTATTTTGCATAAGGGTGGTACCAAGTATTGGTGGGTTGATTTATATTGATATTTCTCACATGATTCACTCTTAAATTGTATGATTTTGAACTAGCATTACACACCCGCCCAGTATTTGATAAAATGTCTTGTTAAGGATTCTTGAGTTATTGATGATCTATTGCATGACTTATGAGTCAAGTGGATTTATGACAATGAAAGGAATATATATATATATATATATATGTGTGTGTGTGTGTGTGTGCGTGTGTGTGTTTAAATCATGTTAAGCACCTATAACACTACAAGTGAATTGTTGGGCTCTTATGTTTGTTGTGTACTTGGGAAAATGAGGAGATCTTTCTTGATACTTGGATGTGATGGTTTGATGAGCTATTTTCATGACTCCTACTGACAAGATTATATCGTAAGCTATGAACATTCTATAAGATCTACCAAAAAGGTAATTCCATAAGGTAGAATGAGTCATGGCTCATACTGAATAGATTATATCGTAAGGTAAGGACATCCTATAACACCTACCGAAAAGGCCATGTCGTAAGGTATAATTCATGGTTCCCACCGAAAAGATTATATCGTAAGGTAGAATAACTCACAGCTCCTATTTAAAAGAATATATTGTAAAGTAGGGGACATCTTATACTACCTACCCAAAAAACTATGTCATAAGGTAGTGTATTGGTAACACTCTCCGAAAAGGTTATACCGTAAGGTGAGTGGGTGGCTATGTGGCCCATTTCAAGCATGTTGGTGTAAGGTTCGAGCATACGTATATTCCACATTAAGTTTACATTCCTAGATTATGATTAAGCATGTTTTACCTCAAACATTGATCATGCATGTTATATTGTCATTATACTTCCCATAGCCTATGTATATGCATTTTGACTATGTTGCCTATCTCTTATTGCATTGCATCCTGCATACTTAGTACATTCAAATATACTAACACATACACTATGACTATGTGGTGTTACCATATAGGAATCAGAGTTCCTCACGATTATCCACTTCATCACTAGTTTGGACATCTTGAAGACAAGCTATTGGTGAGTTTTCAAGTTTGGGGACACTAGCTTTGTACCTTTACTCTTGTTATCTCTCTATGTTGAACTTTGATACTAAGAGGATGAGCCCGGAAAGTGTCTTGGCCCTTTCCCAATCTATGCTACATGTGTTATTAGACAAGAAGTGTAATTATGCTTTTAGCTTTGAGTCTTTATGATTTATGCTATTAAAGACTTCCCTTAGTCTCATATCCTTATTTATACTCTCTAGATGCAGTTTATTTTGCTTCCTCAACCAAGGATGTGTTATGATACGCTAAGAGGCTTGTTTGGGGTTCCTTCAGGTTCTCCATTCCCCGTGTCACGTCTACGCCCTAGGCTTGGGTCGTGACAGTAATAATGTGAGAAAACTCAATGCAAATCAACCACCAACATATAGTAAAACCTTCATGTAGGATGCCCTGAAATCCATCATCGAATCTCATAATAGATCATAGTTTCATAGCTCAAAATATGCATAGTCTTGATAGACAAAATCAATTCATGTTATAAGATTCAAATAGATAGACATGTATAATCAATCAACATTTCATAAAAACCCAACAAAATTTATAATCAAAATCCATAATAAAAGATACCCATAGATCATACAACTTTAAAACATTCAATTTTCATCAAAAGGAAGTTTGGGATCCATGGGTAAAAGGACCCAGTAGATGAAACCCACATACCTAAAATTAGGGATTCCTTGATGTAAACTTGGAAGGAGGCCTGGAGCTTGGATTGAGTTCTTGAGATCCATTGTGAGCTTGAAAATCCTTTGATTTAGATGGGAATTTTAATAACGTGTTGGAGAGGTTTTAGAGAGGGTTTTTGAGTGATATAGAGTTGAAAAATGGCTAAGCATGAAAAATTTCATGTGTAAATGAGCATGAGACAATGAACCCAATGCCCTTGAGCTGAAACAGAAAACAAGGAAAAACCAACACTGGTCCGTGATAGGTCCGCGTCGCGGACCAAACGCTTACAACCACTGTTTTACAAAAAATTAGCAAAAATTATTTTTTGCGACGGGTCCTCTAAAATTTGGGTTGTACCCATTTCCGCTCAATTTTTCCCCTGATAGGGAATATGAAGTCATATTTTGATATGACGCACGAATTTTAACATATATGCAAATTATGATTATGGGCATTATCGAAACACATTTATAGGGTGTTTCACCTTAAAACCTTGTACATTTCGTCCATAAAATTCTGTGGGTCCTCCTCAACTTTTGACTCTATATACACTGGAGGGTTCATCCATAAGAAATTCCTAAGCCTCATTGCAGTCGTGGGCTCCTGAGAGCTGAAACTAGGAGCCTGAGGACCTCTACTATTTCCCTAGGAGGCCACTAGCTGAGTAAGCATGGTAATGGATCCCTTAAACTCTGCCTCTGAAGTGGTAGCAAAATATGGGTGTGCATAGGGTGCTTATGGGACCTCAATAGTCCTGGAAGGCTAACTGCATCTCCTCGTCTCTGTCTGAACTTGGATGTAACGAACCCAAAAGTGCCTCGAAATACCCAAAATACCCAAAATTTTAATTTTCACATATCTAAAACATTCATTCATTATTTCGAAAACCCGACTTTGCATTCTTGTTCAGGGGTCCAAATTAGGGGAAAAAGAATCTAACCCTGATTTAAGAAAAAAGATTTAGCAATTACGAAATTTCAAGAACGCAAATTCTAGTGGGTTTTCTCGTCACCTCCACAACGCGCCCCTATGTTATTTTGAACATTGTTTTTCAGCTTTAGTCCAAGACTTTAAGTCTTGGGCCTAAAAGTTTCCATACGTGTTTTTACCCATACTTAGTCATATTTCACCCTCATATCACCCTAAACATTTAGCAATACTTACTACAACATTTAGCCATATTTTTCACTCCCAGATTCAAGTCTCAAAACCCTCATCCGGAACTAAGGATTTCCTTTAAGCTTCAAGCCTCCATCTTCAATCTTCACAAAGAACTTCTCCAAAGCTAAGGTATGTGGTGTTGAACCATTGGATCCTTTTACACATGGTGCCTAAACATCCTTTTTACTAATATTGCATGATTTAAAGTTGATTTTACATGTGGGTCTTATACATTAAGAAATTTACTACACAGTGATTTGAGTTCATGAAAGTATGGTTGTTTTAGCATGTTTTTAGCTCCAAATCATGGATCTAATGTTGGATTTAACGAGGGTTTTTGATGTGAGTGTCTTAGGGGTGTTGCAAGGTGTTAATTGATGGCTTTACAATAAATTTTCTTGCATGATTTCATCTCTAAATTTTATGGTCTTTTACCCCCATTACACACACCCCAAGTGTTTGACAAAATGTCCGACTAGAGTTTCTTGTGGAGTTGAAGGTCCAAAGAATGAGATATGATATGAACAATATTATCATAATGAAATGAGCTTGTGTATATGATACATTTTACATAACATGTTACATTAGACCATGCCCAATCCGGGTGGTCTAAAAAACCTAGATAACCGAGATGAGGGTTTGTACCCAGTAATCGAGGGAAGGATTACTACTTCTCTACCTAGGGATAGGGCGACATCATCACTAACCGAGTTGGGATTTTGTACTCATAAATCGAGTGAAGTGTTAGAACTTTATCACCTAGGTGATGGGGCGGCATTATCACCAATCGAGTTGGGGGTTTGTACTCATCAACCGAGTGAAAGGTTAGTACTTTACCACCTAAGTGATGGGGTGGCATCATCACTAACCTCAAGAGGTTTGTACCTTGGAAATCTAATTTGGTCTATTCTACATATATGATATATTATATAAGGGTTTTCTTAAGCATGTTTTACTCTAGCATTGATTATGAATGCCATATTGCTATATTATGCCTATTGCCTATTGTTATACATTTTGATTATGATGCCTATTTCTTTTTTCATTGCATCCTACATACTTAGTACATTCAAACGTACTAATGCATACTCTTGCCTACATGATATTACCATGTAGGAATCGGAGCCCAAGTTGATCATCCTCCTCCACGTGGCTAGTTCGGTGCTACTCAAGCTACTTGGTGAGTCCTCCATTTTAGGGACATTGGTCTATGTTTTTCCTTGCTTTGTATTGAGACACTTTACTTTATGTTCTATTTTGACTATGAGGGTGAGCCCGGTTACTTTGTCTTGGCCCCTGCTCTTATCTATGTATTTAGAGGTGTTTGTTGGATAAGTTATATGTCTATGCTATGTTCTTTAACTCTTTGTCTCTTGATGATGATGTTTTGCAAGCTATCCCTTAGCCTCTTTGCCCCTTATCCTTATTTTATGCCTTTTGCATGCTTTTGTGACCAATGATGTGTAGTGACAAGTTAAGAGGCTTGATTGGGGTCCCTTCAGTTTTCCCATTCGCCATGTCACCTCTAGGCCCTAGGCTTGGGTTATGACAAACTTGGTATCAAAGCAGTAGGTTGATAGATCCTCTAAGTCCAACACACCGCATCAATTAGAGTCCCATTCATGGTTGTGAAGTGCTCCATGACTACAATAGGAGGCTATGAGATGTTTTAGGAAAAGTTTCTCTTCTTCATATTCTAAGTAGTTCTATAGAGTTGTGGTAAGTTTTCCCCTCTAATGGTTGTCCTTTGCTATGCTATATCATGCCAAACTCTAGAGGAAGACGATCCCAAACTCCCGAGTAGCAACCTACTAATGGTGAGCTCTACGATGCTCCTACTATGCTTTCCCAAGTGGTGGCCAACCAAGTCCAACAAGGGGCCCAAGCCCCTCACGCTACTACCCCAAGAGCTAGGGTAAGAGACTTCATGAGGATGAATCCTCCGATTTTCCATGGGTCAAAGGTGGATGAAGATCCACAAGAGTTCATTGATGAGGTCTACAAAATCTTGAATATAATGGGTGTTGGGCCAAATGAAAAGGCAGGGTTGGCGGCGCACTAGACCAAATTTGGTATGAACATTGGAAGGGTGACAAGGGGATTTATAATGTGGTTCTTTGGGAGGAGTTCAAGTTGTCCTTCCTTAATGGGTTTTTCTCTCTTGAGCTTAAGGAAGCAAAGGTGGTAGAGTTTATGAACTTGAAACAAGGTGCTATGAGTGTGAGGGAGCATGCCCTCAAATTTAATCAACTTTCAAAGTATGGTCTCACTTGATGGTCGATCCTAGGTCTAGGATGAATAAATTCATGATGCGGGTCTCCAACTTGGTGAGTAAAGAATACCGATCCACCATGCTGATTGGTGACATGGACTTTGTCTCGGTTGATGACTTATGCCGAGCAAATGGAGGAGGAAATGATAAGAAAGGGGAGGGGCCATGAGGTCAAGAGGGCCCATTTTGAGGGTAAGTTCCAAAAGGGTGCTAGGTTTCATCATGGCCAAGGGCCTTCTCATGCTACTAATAGGGGGTTTGCCAATGACTTCCCTAGGCCTCAAGGTGTTAGTGGTGTGGCTCCTATTGATGTGTGTCCTAGATGTGGGAAGAGTCATAATGGCCCATATTTGAAGGGTTCTAATTCATGTTTCGGTTGTAGGGAGCTTGGTCACAAGAAGGTAGATTGCCCAAGAAACCATGGCAAAGTTTGGGGTGCAAATGCGGTCACATTTGGTAGAGGTAGTCCTCAAGGTGGTGCCTAAGGCACAATCGGTTTTATGCTTTACATGGGAGGAAAGGGGTTGGTAAGGTCCTTGATGTTGTTACAGGTATGTTGAAAATCTTTGACTTTGATGTGTATGCTTTGATTGATCAGGGTGCCACTGTCTCCTTTGTTACCTTTTTTGTTGCTAAAAAGTTTCATGTTCTCCCCGAGTTGTTGTATGACTCATATGAAGTGTCTACTCCTATTGGTGCCTCTATTTTTGCTAGGAAAGTTTATAGAAGTTGTCTTATTTGTATTTTGCATAAGTTGTTCTCTTGTGATCTTGTTGAATTAGACATGGTAGACTTTGATGTCATTCTTGGGATGGATTAGTTGCATGCCTACTATGCTTCTATTGATTGTAGAGCTCGTAGGGTCAAGTTTTAATTCCCTAATGAATCCATCCTTGAGTGGGAAAGTCAAGATGTGGTGATCAAGGGTAGATTCATTTCATGCATTAAAGCCCATAAGTTGATTTATAGGGGTGTTTGTATCATCTTGTGAGGGTTAAAGAGGTGGAGTCCAAATTCCCTTCCATTAAGTCAGTCCCCGTTATAAATGAGTTTCTTGATGTCTTCTGAAATGACCTTCTTGGTGTCCCTCCTGAAATGGAGATAGATTTTGGCATAGATTTCCTTCTTGACACTCAACCTATCTCCAATCCCCCTTAACCTATGGCCCCGGCCGAGTTGAAGGAGTTAATGGAGCTATTGAGAGATTTGTTGGAGAAGGGATTTATTAGACCTAGCCAATCACCTTGGGGTGCACCGGTGTTGTTTGTAAAGAAGAAAGATGGGTCACTTAGAATGTGCATTGACTACCGGCAACTCAATAGGGTCACTATAAAAAATAGATATCCTCTTCCAAGAATTAATGATTTGTTTGACCAATTGTAAGGGGCTAGCTTCTTCTCTAAGATTGATCTTCAGTCTGGGTATCATCAAGTAAGGGTGAGCGACTGTGACATTCCCAAGACGGCCTTCCGGACTAGATATGGGCATTATGCGTTTGTGGTGACGTCTTTTCGGTTAACCAATGTGCCGGCCATCTTTATAGACCTAATGAATAGTGTCTTCAAACCTTACCTTGATTCCTTTATTGTGATCTTCATTGATGATATTTTGATCTATTCACATGGTAGGGAGGAGCATATGGGCCATTTGAGGGTTGTGTTGTGAAGATTGAGAGAGGAGAAATTGTATGCTAAATATGAAAAGTGTGAGTTTTGGTTGAAGGAGGTTGCATTCTTGGGTCATGTGGTGTCGGGGGATGGTAGTAAGGTGGATCCAAAGAAAAGCAATGTGATTAGAAATTGGCCTAGACCATTGGCCTCGTCAGATATTAGGTGTTTCTTGGGTTTAGCGGGCTATTATCAGAGGTTTGTGAATGGCTTCTCTTCTATTGCTTCTCCAATGACAAAATTGACTCAAAAGAAGGTTAAGTTTGTGTGGACCGATATAAATGTGATAGGAGCTTCCAAACATTGAAAGATAAGCTTATGTCCACTCCTATATTGTCACTATCGGAAGGGCTTGAGGGATTAGTTGTGTATTATGATGTTTCTCGGGTTGGTTTGGGTTGTGTGTTGATGCAAAATGATAAGATCATAGCCTATACTTCTAGGAACTTAAAAATGATGAAAATAACTACCCCAGCCATGATCTTGAATTGGCCGCCGTGGTGTTTGCATTAAAGATTTGGCGTCATTATTTGTATGGGGTACATGTTGATGTCTTCACCGATCATAAGAGCCTCCAATATGTCTTCACTCAAAAAGATCTCAACTTGAGACAAAGAAAGTGACTAGAACTTCTTAAGGATTATGACATGAGTGTACATTACCATCTCGGTAAGGAAAATGTTGTGACGGATGCTTTGAGTCGGGTGTCTATGGGTAGCCTAGCTCATGTGGATGGTGGTGATGGGGAGATGTCTAGGAGGTGCATAGATTGGCTAGATTGGGGGTTAGGTTGGGAGATGTGGGTAACAGTGTGGTTATTATTGATAGTTCCAAATCTTTTTTGGTTGATGAGGTGATAGCAAAACAAGATCTTCACTCCTCCTTGCTTGAATTGAAGGCCTTGGTGAAAGAGGGCAAAGTGGAGGTTTTCTCCCAAGGGGGAGATGGGGCCCTTAGATACCAAGGTAGGTTGTGTGTGCCCTATGTTGATGGTTTGAGGGAGAAGATCCTTGATAAGGCCTATAATTCTTCTTATTCTATCCACCCCGGTTCCACCAAGATGTATAGAGACTTGAGGGATATGTATTAGTGGGGAGCCAAGAAGAGGTACATTGCCAAACTTGTTTCCAGTTGCCATAGTTGTCAACAAGTCAAAGCCAAACATCAAAGGTCGGGTGGCCTAACCCAAGACATAGAGATTCCTACATGGAAGTGGGAGGTGATTCATATGGATTTTATGGTTGGGTTGCCCAAGACTAGAAAAGGTTTTGATTCCATATGGGTGGTGGTTGATAGGATGACAAAATCAGCTCACTTTTTACCGGTTAAGACTACATATGGGGCTGAAGGGTATGCAAGGTTGTACATCCATGAGTTAGTGAGGTTGCATGGGGTTCCTTTATCCATCATATTGGATTGTGGTGCACAATTCACTTCACACTTTTGGAGGTCTTTTCAAAGGGGTCTTGGTACCAAAGTTCACCTTAGTATGGCGTTCCACCCTCCAAGGAATGGCCAAGCCAAAGGAACCATTCAAACACTTGAGGATATGCTTAGGGCTTGTGTCTTGGATCTTAAAGGTAGTTGGGATGATCAAATTCCACTGATTAAGTTTTCTAACATCAATAGTTATCACTCTAGTATCGGTATGGCTCCATTTGAGTCTCTTTATGGGAGACATTGTAGATAACTGGTAAGTTGGTTTGAGGTTGTAGAGGTGGATTTATTAGGGCCTGTTCTAGTTTTGGAGGCTCTTGAGAAGGTTAGGATGATTAGGGAAAGGTTAAAAATAGCCCAAAGTTGTCAAAAATCCTATGATGATATAAGAAAGAAAGACCTAGAATTCTAAGTGGGTGATTTGGTCTACTTGAAGGTTTCTCCAATGAAAGGTGTGGTCCATTTTGGTGAAAAAGGGAAGTTGAGTCCGATATATGTTGGTCCTTATGAGTAGATAGAGAGGGTTGGCAAGGTAGCTTATGAGTTGAAGTTACCTAGAGAAATGAATTTGGTTCACCCGGTGTTCCATGTCTCTATGTTGAGAAAATGTGTTGGTGATCCTAATGCCATTGTGCCTCTTGATGTTGTGGGTGTTGTTGATGATAACTTAACTTATGAGGAGGTTGTAGTTCAGATCTTGTATAGGCAAGTAAAGAGATTGAGGAATAAAGAGGTGGCATTCGTTTAGGTCCTTTGGAGGAACCAACAAGTTGAAAGTGCCACATGGGAGGACGAAGCGAAAATACAAAAGCTTTTCCACTCCATGCAATCCTAAGGTACTAATCCTAAGTCCCCTATGTTATTTCAAGTCTCATATTTCAGCCCCTAAGTCATTCATATACATTCATGTTTAAGTTGGTAAACTTATGATGATTTTACACTTATGTTGAGAATTTGAAAATGGTGTTTTACATATTATGTTGCATTCTTGTTGTGGCTGACTTGTCGATGGTCATTATTATTTTGTACTTCTCTTTTACATTCGAGGACGAATGTTCCAAAGGAGGGATATATTGTAACGACCCCAAAAAGCGCAAAAACGTGCCTCAGAATGCCTGTAATTTTAATTTTCATATACCTCAAATCCATTCATTATTTCGAAAATCTGACTTCGGATTCTTGTTCAGGGGGTCAAAATTATGGGAAAAAGGGTCTAAGAATCATTTAAGAGCAAAGATTAGCAATTACAAAATTTCAAGAATGCAAATTCCAGTGGGGTTTTCAGGTCGCCTCCGCGACACGCCCCTGTGTTATTTTGGACATTGTTTTTCAGCTTTGGTCCAAGACTTTAAGACTTGGGCCTAAAATTTCTCATACATGGTTTTACCTATACTTAGTCATATTTCACCCTCATATCACCTTAAACATTTTTCAATACTCACTCCAACACTTGGTCATATTTTTCACTCCCAAATTCAAGTCTCAAAATGCTCATCCAAAAGTAAGGATTTTCTTCAAGCTTCAAGCCTCAATCTTCAATCTTCACCAAGAGCTTCTCCAAAGCTAAGGTATGTGATTGCACTATTGGGTCCTTTCATCCATAGTTCCTAAGCTTCCTTTTTACTAATATTATATGATTTTACATGTGAGTCTTGTACATTAAGAAAGTTACTATACAGTGATTTGAGTTCATGAAAGTATGGTTGTTTTAGCATGTTTTGAGCTCTAAATCATAGATCTAATGCTAGATTTGATAAGGGCTTTTTATGTGAATGTCTTGGGGGTATTGCAAGGTGTTGATTGATGGTTTTACAACAACTTTTCTTGCATGATTTCATCTCTAAATCTCATGGTATTTTACCCCATTACACCTCCCCCCCCCAAGTGTTTGATAAAATGTCCAGCTAGGGTTTCTTGTGGAGTTGAAGGTCCAAAGCATGAGATATAATATGGATGATGTTATGATGATAAAATGATCTTATCTTTATGATACATTCTACATAAAGTTTTGCATTAGACAATGCCCAATCCGGGTGGTCTAAAAAAACTCGGATAACCGAGATGGGGGTTTGTACTCATTAACCGAGGGAAGGATTAGTACTTCTCCACCTAGTGATGGGAAGTCATCATCACTAACTGAGTAGGGGGTTTGTGATCATCAATCGAGTGAAGGGTTAGTAGTTCATCACCTAGGTGATGGGGCGGCATTATCACCAAGCATGTTTTACTCTAGCATTGATCATGCATCCCATATTGTTATATTATGCCTAGTGCCTATTGTTATGCATTTTGATTATGATGCCTATTTCTTGTTGCATTATATCCTACATACTTAGTACATCCAAATGTACTAACACATACTCTTGCCTACATGATATCACCATGTAGAAACCGGAGCCCAAGTTAACCATCCTCCTCTATGTGGCTAGTTTGGTGCCATTCAAGCTAGTTGGTAAGTCCTCCATTTCGGGGACCTTGGTCTATGTTTTCCCTTTCTTTGTATTGAGACACTTTACTTTATGTTCTATTTTAACTATGAGGGTGAGCCAGGTCACTCTGTCTTGGTCCCCGCTCTTATATGTATTTAGAAGTGTTTGTTGGACAAGTTATGTATCTATGTTATGAGCTTTGAATCTTTGTCTCTTGATGATGATATTTTACAAGCTATAACTTAGCCCCTTTGTCCCTTATCCTTATTTTATGCTTTTTACATGCTTCCGCGACCAATAAGATGTAATGATAAGTTAAGAGGCTTGATTGGGATCCCTTTGGGTTCCCTATTCGTCATGTCACATCTAGGCCCTAGGCTTGGGTCATGACACGGGACCTCTGGTTGGGGATTCTCAACAGCTGGGACTGAGGCATCTCTCTAAGAAGTTGTTCGTTTGGGAGGCATATTCTACGAACCTGTAATGTACAAATTATAACAAGACTTTCAGAGAGTTAAACTCTATTGCACAAACTCGGATCATAGAAGAAGGGTAATACTTCCTAATGTCCTATAGCCTCCTTCTTATGAAGTGTGGTGCACAACATACCCATAAATGAGACTCTACTAGACACGGCTTCACAGACTCCCTAGAATACTCGAACTCTATTCTCTAATACCAAGTTTGTCATGCCCCTGGAGGGTACCCCAGAGTAACTGGCACTCGGAGGCTATTGCTAGTCCCCAAGCGAACCATCTGGCCTCATCACATTCATCCAGTCAATTGATCAACGGAAGACATTAAGGAATGACAATGTAACTATCAGTGGGCTACACGACTAAGTATCTAAGTACATCACATGAAATAGGATTAAAGAAAACTTAATTTAAGAAAAGAAAGGGGAAAGGAATCCCAACATCAATACATCATCTCTCTATTACATCATCTCTCTATGTTTGTGAAGCCTCTAAATCTACTGTTTAAGAAGGTACCATAATAGACCATGGCTACCACTACTTAAAAGGAATAATGTAAACATCTGAAAGAAAGAAACATCCTCCAATGCAGGGGAGGACTCACCAATCTCTGGAAATTGAGAAACTCTAAACCTTAATGATTCGCCTACTGAAGTCCTCTGTCTACTGAATCTGTATCACGAAATGATACAATGCCAAATGGCTTTAGTACGTGGAATATACTGTATGTAAAATGGGATAAAAGTAAACAGTATATACAAGACAATATGAAATGACATCAACTCATCAATTACTCAATCTCTGTTCAAAGTAAGTAATAGGACACTATCACATCACCATCAATCAACACTCATACCATCACATCAACATCAGAGTACTATCAACATGGAACCTATCGGGGAGTTTCTCCAACTGACAACAATCATCTATGAGTTGGTGATAATATAATGAAGAGATGTCATTGCCACATCCATTCACTACCTTGCCGGGGTAAAGGACCAGTCTATCAATGGATCCATAAGTCTATCAAGTCCTCTTTTAAGACTGAGGAAACATCCGCTCTCATGGTCCAATCCTCTCCTATATTTGTCGCGTAGTTAATGAGTGCCAGTGGGACTTACACTTACACATTTCGGTGCTCAATACTCCTCGCATAACTCGACATGCTCATAAACTATCAATTAATCAAGAATTCCCATCACTTAGCCTCTTTGGACAAGAAACCTCGACTCATCTTATCATCTATCAAGTCAAAGAGTAGGATCATTCTTTCCATAGTAAATTCAATCTCCTTTAGACTCTAAGGACATTAATATCATTAACAACAGGGATCAACACATTCATCTCAGGACCTAGACCATAGAAAACAACACACCCAAATGGTCAAGGCTCTAAACATCACCCCTAAGTTCATTCTTGAAGTTTTTAGTAAGGTAATCATGCAGGATATACATATAATCACACAAATAAGTCGCTTAAACAATTAATCCAAGTTACAAATCAATTTAAAAATATATATGGAAAATAAAGATAGTTTTCAAAATAACATTCAAGAATTTTATAGACAAGAACCATCACCTCTAACTATCAATCTGATACATTCAATGAGGCACAGGGAGAACAATTCCATGTTTTGGGTAGCCTTTACATTCCTGGAATAAAGATTATCTTATTGGTCTTCAAGAAGTTGACCCCTAATCCTGAACCTTCAAGCCCTCTCTTCTTCCTCTCTCAAGAATACACACTAAGAACTAGAAAATTATGGGTTTTGAAACCCTTCATCAAATAAAATAACTCTTAAACCCGCTAATTAGACTTAAAATAGATTGGGAACAAAATACCCTTCCCGAAATTAAAAGAATAAACATTACTAAAAATGCACTGGGCTAGTGTATTTTCCTACAAAATTTTCTGAATGAAATTTTATCCCTCCTGTCGAAAATTTGTAAAAAATTATAAGTGTAGGTGCGCATCCCTAGCACATCACGCCTAGGGCACGTATCAAAACTATCCCAAAATTAATTAGCAAAAATTATTTTTCGATCTGGTTGCTCTAAAATTGAGTCGAGACCATTTTTCACTCAATTTTTTGCGCTGATCGGAAATCCGGCCTTGATTTTCCCCTCCGAGCTCGGGAAGACGCGTTATGCACACAATTACGTTCTAGGGGCATTTCGGTAACCTTTTGAGGTTTTACATATAGTGGACCAATTCAACCTTAAGTACAACAAGTAGAGCAACAACTTAATAAAGGACATGAGCAGTAAAAGCATAGAAAGGGGTACTGATTAGAAAGAAAGGAAGAGTGAATCAACCATACATATTTCAAATGAGTCGAGGAAAATAATCTTCGTCTTTCACTTTCATATTAGGAACATCGACTTAATAGGTCTAATGAAGCTTTTGTTCTTGCAAACTTTCCTGTATTGGAAACCATACCAACCAATGCCTAAAGAATATCAAAGTTGATTCACTGCTTATTAATAGAGGTGGAGCTCGCAAAACTTGTTAATGAAGTGGATATTCTAAAATGTGAGAGGTGCAAATAAGGGATATAAACAAAAGGAACTCAAAATTTTTTTGCCATCTAATAAAATAAGTCTTGTTGGGCTTGTAGAAACTAGAATTAAGGACCACAACATAAAGTACAATCACAGCAATAAGACTAGATAGGAGATACTTAATTCGTAGCTATGATTCAGCACTCAATGATAGATTATGGCTTATATAGGAAGAGAATGAATATGAGGTGACCAAAATAAAAAGCACCCATAGCTAGTATACTACTTGATCACTGACAGAGATAAAGATCAACCACAAATACTTATTGTTATCGATGGATTCATCATCGTTGAGATGTGGCAGGATCTAAATGAACTGGCACAAAAAGTTGACTCATAATTGAGAATTTCAATGCTATATTATCCCCTCAGGATAGATTATCAAGAATTGATATTACTTTAACTGATATCAAAGATTTTAAAGAATGTGTATACAATATTGGAGTCACTGGACTCTCCTAGAAGTGACATTACTACTCTTAGTCTAATAAGCAACATAAAAAAGCCAGGATATTAAGCAAAATTGATAGGGTTTTTGACAATTATGAATGGATAATATAATAGAGTCGTAACATAATTGTATATATGAATCTAGGAGTGCTATTAGAGTTCCTTTATTTGCTAATGAGTGTACAACAAAGCAAACTAAAATTCCGTATGCCAGAATACTTGTTGAAGTAAATGTTACCAAAATAGTAGCTCAGCAAATCAATGTTATGGATCGTAGCACGAAAGTGTTTGTACAGCCTATGGTGCTTGAGTGGAGGCCCAAATTTTGAGTGCCTGAAGATTAAACATCAATGTCAAGCTACCATGATACCTAAGGAAGACCAACCAAAGTAGAAATGATACGGTAAATAGGTGATTCAAGCATGATAATATAAAGAATCAATTCAACCTCAAGTACAACAAATACAACAGGTAAAGCAGTAGTCTAATGAAGGAAATAACACTACTAGAAAACTGTAAATTACTTGGGGATATAATTTGGAGATTATTTCCGCAGAAAATTTCTATGAATTTACATGCTTCATTAGACAAATTGGAATAACACTACTAGAATAACATAGAAACAATAATCAACTTGGAATAATAACATTCAACATGTCAAGTGTCTATCTAAAGCAAGAATAAAGAGTAGACAATAACACATAAACATCAATCAAGACTCATACCATCAACTCAACATCAGAGTACTATCAGTGGGGAACCTATCTGGAGTTTCTCTAACCGACAACCATCACCTATGAGCTAGTGATGATACAATGAAATGATGTTGTTGCCACATCCGTCTATTACCTTGTCGGGATAAGGGATGTGTCTATCGATGGATCCATAATTCTAACAATTCCTCTTGTGGGACTAAGGAAACATATGTTTCTAGGATCCAATCCTCTTCTATGCTAGCCACGTAGTTAATGAGTACGAGTGGGACTCACTCTTGCTTAATTTGGTGCTTAATACTCCTCCCAGAACTCAACATGCTCATAAGCTATCAAACATCAAGATTTCTCATCACTGAGTCTCTTTTGGACAAAGGACATAAACTCATCTCATCAACTATCAACTCAATGGATTAAGAACATTACTTTAAGATTAAGCTCAACCTCTTTAAGACTCTAAGTATATCAATCTCATCAACATACTCAATTCAAAACCAGAACCACAACAATAAGCACATGTATATCATCAAGGCTCTAGACTCATCTCATAAGTTCATTCTTGCATGCTTTAAAAATTTAACGGATAGTATTTATACAATATCTCATGATAAGTATTCAATTCAAGAAAACAAGTTTATGATGATCATCAGTGTATGAAAATACTTCAAGCATCATATATGGGAACTCATGGACTCTCAACTCATCTATGACCATCTATAGGGCACATGGTAGAACAATCCCATGCTTTTTGTTTAACCTTACATACCTGAAAAGTTAATATTGCAATCAAAATTTGATGAATACTAGCTTTCTTGGAGAAAATCCTCGATCTTGGTAGTTCCTTTAGAGTGGAATGTAATGACCCTCATAGTCATTTATATGGTTTTGTTTCTATTATGTTGATATGAGCAAATGTATAGTGACATCAGGTCTATTGGGATGATTATTGGTTGGCTCTATTCGGGAGTTATATGGGATTTTGAGTTAACCGGGAAGTTATATTCGTAAAATGAGTTTTCGAGTAAAGTCTTAGTAAGCAACCACAAAATGGAATTTTGATGATGCTATTAGCTCCGGAACGGTCGAATTAGGCTAGGAGCATGTCCAGTGCAATTATATCGTGGATTGCAAATTTGGCTACCAGAACCGATGAATAGTTGACCCAGTCAATGCTCTCAGGAGTCGTGCTCCGGATGCGAATTTTGATAGCGCAGTTAGCTCTGAAACATCGATTTTGGTCTAGGATGACCCTTCGTTTGATACTAGGGACATCCGGATGTGATTTGACCCCGGGGGACTTTCCGTTAAAAGTTGCGTATAAAGGAGTGGGAACCTCACATTATCGTAGGAAGCTCTGTTGGAAATTCTGACTACACCTTTGGGTCCAAATAGAGTTACATTGTTTGTTTGTAAAAATTGAAGTGCGGACTAGCCCGAAACTACGAAAAAGAGAAATTGAAGAAAGACTGGAAAGAGAGAGAGAACGCCAAGTGGCAGGTTTTGAGGCTGACATGTGGTGCACTCAGGGTCTACCATGTGTCAAAGACATGTCAGCTAGCCCCTTTTCCTATGTATATATATATTCTTTTGGAATATATATTATATACTAGATAATTACGACCCGTGTTAACACGGACCCAACGTAAAATCTTAATAGAAACCTAAAATTGTGCAATATTAATGATCTAAGTACTGAACATAGTTTAGCTGTAAAATATATTGTTCATATATACATGTAAATGTCATACTATTAGATATTAAAATGAGATAATTACGTATATTAACATTTACATATGTATGAGTACTAATTACATTAATATATTACTTATAAAGTACGCAAAAGTAAATGTGGTAAAATAAACATTTCTAATGTAGTTATCAATTTTTTCTACATCATTTTTAGTAAGAATTACCCGTTACATTTAAATTGAAAAATATCAGTATCACAATAATTTTAGAATGTCAACCACCTATGAGAATGAATCTTGGGGACAACAATAAATGACATTATGAGAAAAGGGACAAGTGAAATAACACCAAGTGCCACAGCAACATACCCAACAATTGGCAAACCAATATAGTTAACAAGTGATAAAAACAAAGTTGAGCCCAGAATTGCCAATTTTCTTGGAATCCCAAAACCAAGAACTGGAAAAATATATCGAAAGAAATTAGTAATTGTGAGTTTTTTGTTGCGCAGAAGGGAGAACCGACATCAGAAATGTTATCTGCAGAAGCATTACAGGCTTTGTGAAAGTTTGAGTGTAAGAAGCACTGAACAGTCTGTGGAGTCTCACATTGCCTGCAAACTCAATAGGTATGTGAAAGTGTTAACCAAAAGTCATCAACTTTTTACTAATATCCTCCAAATTTTGGCTTTCATTAATCTTTCACACTAGATTTGGGACCCATATTGAATAAGCCCATTTAATTTGACAAATTAGTTCACAAATGAAGTTAAATGGAGTTGGCTTATAGACTTCAACAGAGAACATATATTTCCAACAGAGTTTAAGGCTTACTTATGCTACTACAATATTATTTCATTTTGATTATATTTGAGTCGGAAGTAGAAGCTGTAAGCAATGAAACATGAAACATATTAGTCATTTTTCGTTAAAATTCGGAATGATTATGACATTGATTCAAAACAATTGCATGCGGGAAGAGCCATTCTAATATAAATCCACTCGACTCAAATTTATAAGCAAACAAATGATAACTATGATTCAATCCTAAGCCCTTAAATCTCTTTCACCGTCCTTCCTCAGAACTAAATTGAGAGACTTGTAAGTGTTGCCTATGACCTTCATCTCTATCTTCCATTCCTCTTGTTGGCATTTTCTTTCTTTCTTCTATTTGATGTCTAACATTTACATTTGAATTAAAAATGAAATGTCAGTATCATAATAATAAAGTGTAAGAAAACAAAGATAAATAATTAGTTAAACTAACCTAACATCACAGCAATAACATGTTCAATCTACACAAAAGACGAACAAAATAATATATCCAATAGCAGCGTCAAAACATTGCAAAACTTGATAGCCAATGGCAGCAGCAAAAGAGTGAGCAAAATGATATCCAATAGAAGCAACAAAAACCATTTTTTCAAAAGATATTCTCTGTAAAATTTATCAATCAATGAGTGAGCTCATCAAAGAATATTCTGAAAAACATAAGAAATATAGGTGCTTTAGATGAGGGTATCAGAATAAATTAGAATTCTAACATTTTATGAATATTTTTTATTAATAAAGCAGCAACTAAATGGTTAAATATTTAAATAATTTAAGCAAAGAGGTAATAATCTAAAAGCAAGGAAGGGAGTCCAGAAATCCTCCATTAGATGTATACTTGCATTCTGTTATCCAAAAAATATAATCCTTGGGTCCTCCCGAAGATGACATGACAATCATATGTCCAACTATTTCTGATTAGCCTTCTCTCAGTATATCTCCCATTTTCTCTCAAGTGTTAGGATCAAGATGCTAAAAGGATAAAATAATGTCAATGACAGCAATTTAAAATTGTTGGTTAGAGCTTAGAAGTATAGACCCACTTTATAGTGTAACAATGAGAGCTTCCAACTACTTTAAAGTTGTATCAGACGACGGCAACATATCCAATGTAGTCCCACAAATTGAAATTTGCGGAGAGTAGAGTGTCCTCTACCTCATAGGTAGATAGAAAGTTTTATTAGAGATGACATAAAAATAATGAGATTAACTGTCTCCAAGTGTTTATCCTTCGCAGGCTTTATTTCTACGTTATTAATCTCAAGGACACCTACATTTTTTATTCTTAGCTTCAGGTTGTTCATTGTCTTCGAACAGCTTTAAAGCTTCATCTTGATTTTGGTTAGCTAATGAAGTACCACTGCTCACCAATTGATTCCGAAGATTGTACTTGTACGTACTGATCAGCAGAATGGTATTAACCATTCTAGCAACCTGATTTTCTTGTAATGTTTTACCCATCTTTGCATTCGATAAATAAGCATGGTAAGGATTTTTGGATTAATTCCTTGACCAGATTTAGTTGAGAGAAGATCAAAAGGATTCATACAAGAAATGTCCTTCGGGGCCAAAACTCGAGTACCTAAAATATCCCTGCTTGCTAAATATTACAGCGATCTGGAAATCCATTTCAAACTCTTGATACCACCACAATCAAGTCCTTGCCATTACACTGTTATCTACTGATTCATCTCCAGTAGAAGTCAATTCACTGCAAGAATTTTTAACTTGCTTCACAACATAGTGTCTTTTTAAAATTTATTTTCAAATAAAGGAATGCATTTTTTAAATTTCAGTAATAAATTGCGCGTATTTTCTCTCCTTTGGATCAATCCCTTTGGTACCATTGTATGTTCTCACCCAACTCTGGTTAATATTTTTGGTCATGGAGACTCTTCTTTCATTGAAAGACAATCAGATAGCAGCTTTCAGGTTTCTTCTTCTAAGGTCCCAAACCTTGAATATCACTACCATTAGATTTGCAGATGTTCTTTTATCCAGGTAGGAGGTCAATAGAGATGAGGCTAGAAGAATGACCACAAATATACTTGATTAATTGAGAAAGAGTCAGCATATTCTTCTATTTTGTATGTATTTGTGCTTGAACATATATGTTCACTTGAACGACCATTAATTTTCAAAAGACAATTACTAATAATAATTTCTCATCAGTCTAACTATAAAGAGGAGACATTATGCCAAATACGCTTTCTTTTAATTTAATCACTAAGACCATGTGTAAGATTCGGATGGTCGATAGAGCTATGGAGGTGTTTAGAGAAATGTACTCCCTCGGTCACGTCTTTATGTAAAGGTGTTTGATTAAGCACAAAATTTAAGAAAGAAGAAAGGCTCTTCAAACTTGTGATCTAAAAACATGTCATAGACATATGGCTATAAAAATCATGTCCTTAAAAGATAAATGTGAAGATAAAGTTAGATTATTTCTAAATATAAAAAGACATCTTTTCATTTTGAGAAAGACTTACAAGGAAAGTTTCACATAAAATATGATAAAAGGGAGTGTGTAAGTACCATCTTTGCAATACTTATTAAAACATTAGGCTATTTGATGAAAACCTATTAAAGCAGTAGTTGACTACGGCCTAATTTTTTATATGCATATCTGAGCACTGTTAGAAATTTAATTCGTTAACATCTTGAGTGCTAAAGAAGACAAGAAAGACTAATCCATAAAGTGCATTTCTCCGAAATGTTTCAACAGAGCATCAATTACAATATAGACACACCTCAGTTTTTTTCTCCTTTTAAATATGTAAAATCCATTTCATTTCTTTCAATTTTGGCAACACAACTGCTCCCCTTCAGAGAATCATGGAATACTAACTATAGGAAAAGTAAAAATAGTACACTGATATTCCAACAAATATACCTTTTGCAATGAGCGGCCACACAAAATCTTCAAGGCGTCATAGAAGTCCTTGTGCTTTTCAAACCGCACTACAATCTCACAATGAAGACCAGAAACTATGTCGTCTTCCTCTGCATCGTCACCTATACCATTGTCCTCAGCAACATGAAGATTCCTATCCAAGAAAAAATTAGATGAGTAAAATGAAAGATGTAAATTACCAAAATAGCTGTTATCTAGATGATAAGGTTAAGAGCCACAATCTGGAAAGAGAGGGTGAGCAATCAGAAAGCTCCTTTCCTATCTTTCTTGGAAAAATGGAAATAATGAAATAAGTAAGGAGTATTATGTTTGTCACCTTTGGATACAAAGTACAGAATATGGCAGTCTCCAGCTCTAAGCAAACATACAGTTGGATGTAGTTGAGACGTGATTGTTTGATAAATTTTGGCATTACATTTAAAAGAAAAACCTTTTCCAGAACTTTTAGTAGGTACCAATGTTGCTTTAGAAAACTTTTCTCGACAATGGTTAAACTATAATATATTTCTCAAGTGCACAAGATATACATGAAGCAACTACTGAGGAAACAACAAGAACCGTAGCAAACAAGCTTAATTATAATTTACAAACAGCTCCCTGAAGCTTCATGGACATCAACCAACCAAACTTCCTGAGATAGCAGGTATATAAAGCTACTTAGAAGTCAGAATCATTACTCTTACTTGGATCTTCTGGAAAGAGTTTAGGTGTTACAGTGAGGTTTCAAATTAGATGAGGGTCGAAAAGGAAAATGACATAAGCTAAGGACATTAAAATATTTGTATGCAGCATGGGAACTTGAACTAAAATAGTGACGATGAATTTATAGCCGGTTCTGCACATTCAACTGAATTCACTACTTTCAGCCTAAACTACGTGTAAAATATTAAAGATATAAAATGATTAATCATTAAATGAAAAGGAGATACCTCCAAATCTTAGGTTCTTCTCCACAACTATCTCTATTTAAGAAGCCAAGATGCTCATCTTCCTTTGGCTTAAGAGAATTGTGTTCAACTTTCTCCAAGCCCACCCTGATACATATTAAGATAACAACATAGTATATTGATATTACCTCATATTTTAAGATGAGATATAAGTACAACAATATAAACAAGGGCATTGGTATTTCATTAGCTAACCAGAATCAAGATGAAGCTTTAAAGATTAAGAATGTACTGGACATACTGGACCAAATGTATACTTGAGGAGAGCCGCTTCCCAATAAATGGGGTTTCACACATAGGGGCATAGTGTGTGGTTTATACCCACATAAATCAATACCAAAGTAATTTTCTAACTATGGGTGTTTAACAAGTCAAAATGGAAATGATATGGCAAGAAATTTTTGGATATTAGTATCTTAAAAGAACAAAGGTCTCATATGAAAGCTAATAAGTTGAAGGCATTGCGAAGAGCTGCTTGAACTGTTCTTCTCAAGTACTGTGAGCTCAAAACAACTTTGTATGTTATTGGTGCATCTTTTTCTACTGTAGAAGTGTTAGTGACAAAGTTTCCACTACATGCTTGGAGACAATTTCTTTTGGATGTTAATTGACTTACAAAAATGATAAATTTTTTCATATTTGTACGAATTGAAGATCTCTTCCACCAGCTTTCCACTTTTCAAACTATGAACTAAATGTGATACTTTTATATCTTCTTAACTTTGTATCATTTTCTTGATTTGAAACGACTTTGTATTCTATCAAAGTTTCTGCATATAGCCCAATGGAATGGCAATATATAAAGCTGCCCACAGTTTCTCTAAGCACCATACCCTTTTAAATAAGTTGTGTCCTCCAGGTCTTTACATATTAACATATGTACTTCTTTAATGGAAGTCCACAAAACACTTTTGTACCATCAGATGAATAATTTATGTTGACTGGTTAAAATTGCTTTCTTTGGGAAATCAGTTGTGTGTTACTTTTATGTATTAAATAATGTTTTCTTGAAAATTTCTTAGATATACATTATTTGGCCATAAAGAGGAACACTTTGATTGGCGATGATGACTTTAAGAGTGGTCAAACAAAGATGAAGTCAGTGCTGGTTAGTTTCCTTGTTGGAGCTGGTATTAAGGTGTGTCCCCTGGTGTTAGAACAATTTTATTTTACACTAATAAAAGCAAACTCGATATCTAAAACATGAAAATATTGAAAGAGGAAAGTGTTGGGCAATATGAATCTGTAACTAAAATTAGAAGAAGAAAGAAGGAGGAAGGAGGAAGAAGATGAATAGTGATTCGTTCTAGAGAGAAGGAAGAGAAAAAT
>JAABOM020061041.1:0-11345 GCA_011800125.2 Solanum clarkiae
TATTATGCAAATGCATGACATACCCAACCAAATGCTAGCAATGGTGGTCTTTTCCGGTAGCGAACCAGCATCATATTTTCCAACCTGTGGCCATCTGTACCATATACATATATACATAATCATTTGGGCAATAGGCCCCATACCTCCGATTATAGCTCGGAATTCATACATAACGTTCCAGGTATAATATGAATATTGAACACACATTGTATACCATAGCACAAATTTAGCCAATCTTGGCTCATTGGTACACTTCTCCTCATAACAACATAATCATTGTCGTAGTATGTATACATGACTCGTGGAATCTTACATAGCTTTTGAATAACTTAACATATAGATGAGGCTTTAACTCTGAAATGGTTCATAAAAGTGCTTTATGTAATGCTTATACTTGATGCCATGTCATCTAAACAGAATCAGGTACCTTAGTAATTTAAATAGGAGCATTACGCTTGAGATTATTGGAAGTTAACGTGTTACTTGTTAAGTGCTTCAATTATGTTTTTAGTTTAGAAAAAGAACTGATTATGACTACTACATTCCCTTCATAATCGACATTATTTTAATGAAAATACACCAAGAAGAGAAACACCTTGAACTTATGGATAGGTAGTCAGGAAATCAACAAAATGATATATAGATATTGAATATCCATTTTAAGAAACTAAACAGAATGTAAACCTAATATCATCATGAAAGTAACTCAGCTACAATCCCAATGCGTTTCACAGAAGGTCTTTCTAATAGTAGAATAGTAAGATATCGCATTTGACATTTTGGGAAACTTCCCGGATTTAGTGCTAAAAGGAGGGATGGAGCTTAGCCATAACATGCCTTTCCAACAGACGTCCAATGGCCCAAAGTCTCTTCACAAACATTGTTCCTTACATCCTAAACTTCACAACCACTATATATATGCAGCTTAAACACACCTATAAATAGTCAAAAATTAAATATTAATGACTAGACTCGCCATATAGTATTTACGCGAGGAAACAACCGTAGAACTTTGTAAAAATTACCATAAAGGATCCCCAAAATTATTATCTAACCACATCAGCTACAAACCAACAACAACCAATAAGAACACTATTATTTTCATAGTCCAAAAGCAACCCCAAACATAGCTAATAGGAGGCGAAAACAATTGCAAAGCGTAAGACACGTATTTCTAGGAATGGAGACAAATTTTAACGGTAAAAATACGAAAAAACTCACCTAAATTAGTTGGACACCTTGAAAGAACTTTGTCTACAGTTTATTATCTGTTTGGGATGAAATGGAGTTAATTTGAGCTTTAAAAAGATCAAATTAGCCGACCTTTAGATGGGTTGACCCAACCTGGCCCATGACCCAATTTCCTACTTGGGCAGTCCCAGTAAAATAGTCATAACTTTTTATTCTGAGGTCAGTTTAATGCGCGATTTTTTGTATTACAAACTAGACTCATAGATCTTCGTGGTCCCTCTAACTCCTTATATTTTTGGAGATATGGCCTAACACATTTGACCCAAATTTAAAGAATGATTTCTTAAAGAAACTTAAGATAACTTTGGTCAACATTTATCTTGCAACTTTCTTGATTCCAAAGTTTAATGAATGACCTTTGTGCTATTAAAATAACCTTTGAAAATCCATTATTAGAAAGTTATACACTTTTAGTCCCATCCGAAAAGTGAAACTTAATTTAAATCTTCTGAAAAAGGCAAGGTGCCACTCGGGTCGTTTCTTTAATCTCAAATGTGCAGTAAGGGGAATCCTTTGAATTAAAACTTTAAGTCCTTGAGGTTACCACTTATTGGCAATATTATTATCCTTAGGTTCTATCCAAAATCACATATGTACTATATAACATGCCACCCTCCATATATGGAAGACGAGAAACACGGGGTCTCACAATTAAGATTTAATCTAAAATCAATAATATAATATAGAATTAAAGTAAAAGCATAACCAAATCCACATTTAAACTATCATATAAATCACTCATGCTTAGATCAAAGCCTTAAAGGGACAATGCACAATCATAGATTCTTAAAAATGATGAAAATCAATATTTCAAACCTTAAATCATCTTAAAATTAATAGATAAACATAACCCATTCATTATTGGAATTTAAGAAATCATAATATTTAAAACCCCAAATTAAAGTAAGAAAAATTCATGTAGATTTCTTGAAAATAGTTTGGGTCTCCTTGATTAGCAGTAACCTAGGACTAAACCTACATACCTTCACCAAAATGGAGAAAACCCCAAAGAATTTGAAGAAGAGTTTGAGTTCCTTTGGTCCCAAATTGAATATTCACAAGAGTTCCTTTGAGAGTTGTTTTGAAAGAGTTCAAAATACGAGGAATGAGTTTTTGAATGTTTGAAATAGGTTTTTAGTCTTTAGATGACCATGAAATAGCATAAGAATCCCCAAAAGACCAACAGAAATAACCGAATTTATGAAAATGCCATTAATGAATCGGAGGGGAAAATTTTACGGAACCACTACACTAGAGGCCATACGGCTCGTATGGCACTCCACAATTTGTGTGGAGTGCCCACGAACCCACACTTAGGCGAAATTTGGAAAACTAGAGCCAAGACCCAACACTAAGGATTTTTCACAAACACTCATCATATGGATGGCTACACGGCCCATGTAGAGTCACACAGTCCGTGTGACATGGTCGTGTACCGATACTTAGAAAATTTTATGAAAAAGTTATGAGACAAGAATTCCATACTTAGAATATTTTCCACCTGAAAGCCCCAAAGAGAGCCTCACGGCTCATGAGACACAACACGGCTAGTGTAAAGGGCCATGTGATCACACTTGGTCCCAAAACTGTGAGCTTTCCAACCAAGGCCACCAGAAGGCATCACTACACGGTCCGTGAAGTGTCACACGGACCGTGAAGGTGCAAGTGTGACGTGTCTTGCCTAAATTCTTTATGTTTAAGGTTCCACCCAATTTTTTGAGGCCAAGTGTCACCTCATTGGAGGCCAGACGGGCCGTGTGAACTCAGACGAGCCGTGTGTCCTCCCCTAGAGTGACACCTTGGTCTAAAAACTCTCAAAATCGACATTTTTAAGCTCTGAAGAAGTCATACAATAATCAAGTCATTACATCATCTCCCCCATGGGAACATGCGTCCCTGAATGTGCAAGAACAAGGCTTGAATTAGAACATGAACTCCCAAACACAAGGCACCATGCATAGCTCATTATTTGAAACCCCTAAAGTCATAAAACTCATGCCTAACATAATAAAGCCATTCAAAACATCAAAAATCATTTTAATGCATATGCATGCATGTCACGCCATGAGACTCAAGGATTGGAAAGATTAGGACCAACTAGGAAAAGGAAGAACCTAATACCTTAGGCTTGAGTAGATTGGATAAGATGGGGATATCACTTCATCATGTCTAACTCTGCCTCCCATGTAGCACTCTCCATATGTTGGTTCCTACAAAGCACCTTTATCAAAGACACATCCTTATTACGAAGTCGTTTCACTTGTCTATCCAAAATCTCGACCAGAACCTCTTCATAGGACAAGTTCTCTTCCACCTCAATACCCTCCGAAGGTACAATAATGCGAGGATCACCAATCATCTTTCTCAATATATACATGAAAAACTGGGTGAATAGAACTCAAATCCGGGGGTAACTCCACCCTATACACCATATTCCCAACCCGCTCAATGATTTCATAAGGCTCCACATACCGAGGACTTAGCTTACCTTTTTTGCCAAAATGCATCATTCCCTTCATAGGTGAGACTTTCAAAAACACCCAATGTCCAACTTGAAATTCAAGGTCCCTCTTCCTAATATCCGAATAGGACTTTTGGCGACTTTGTGCCGTCTTCAACATCTCCCTTATTAATTTCACATACTCTATGGCCTCCACCAAGACCAGGCCAATCAAAGTCACCTCTCCCAACTCAAACCACCCCATCAAAAACCTACACCTCCTACCATACAAGGCCTCAAATAGTGTCATACCAATGGTAGCATGGAAGCTATTATTATAAGCAAACTTGATGAGTGGAAGATGGCCAACCCAATTTCCCTTGAACTCCAATACATAAGTCCTCAACATATGCTCCAAGGTTTGAATTGTCCTCGCGGCTTGCCCATCGATTTGAGGATGAAAGGCGGTGCTCAAATTGGCCTTAGTACCAAGTCCCTTTTGAAACGACCTCCAAAAGTGTGAAGTAAATTGGATACCCTGAGCCAATATGATAGATCTAGGTACACCATGCAACCTAACCAAATCTTGGATGTTCAACCTTGCATAATCTTTGGCACCAAAAGTAGCCTTAAATGGTAAGAAATGAGCCAATTTAGTCATCCAGTCGATAATAATCCAAATGGAGTCAAATTGTTTTCGAGTTTGAGGCAACCCAACTATAAAATTCATATTTATGTCTTCCCACTTTCAAGTAGGAATCTTGATGTCTTGAGTCAAGCCACTGGCCATTTGATGTTCCACCTTCACTTTTTGGCAATTTGGGTATTCAGATACAAACTTGGTTAAGTCCCTCTTCATACCATGCCACCAATATACCTCCTTCAAATCCCGATACATCTTAGTAGACCCCAGGTGAATAGAATAATGAGAATTATGGACTTCACTCATGATCACCTTCTTCAGGTCATCCACGTCTGGAGCACATAACCGATCTTGATACCAAAGTACACGATCTCACCCTTGGGAGAAAACCTCAATATTCTTTTTGGCAACCAATTTCTTCAATTAAACCAAGGATAGATCTAAATTTTGCTTAGCTTTCACATCACCAATCACTGAGGATTTGGCCCCATTTAGAACATGTATACCACCATCATTGGAATCGGTCTAACACCCAATCTAGACAAATGGTGAACATCCCTTGCCAACTCCTTCTTCCCCTCCTTAACATAAGCCTCACTTCTCATAGAGAGCCTACTAAGAGCATCGGCTACCATATTTGCCTTGTCGGGATGATATAGAATGCTCATGTCGTAATCCTTTAGGAGTTCCAACCATCTCCTTTGTCTCGAGTTAAGGTCCCTTTGAGTGAACACGTATTGCAAGCTCTTGTGATCGGTAAAAACATCAACATGCACCCAGCACAAATAGTGTCCCCAAATTTTCAAAGCAAAAACCAACACCACTAACTCAAGGTCATAGGTTGGTTAATTGCGCTCATGTACCTTCAATTGTCTATATGTATAAGCTATCACCTTACCACGTTGCATAAGTACACAACCCAACCCAATTCGAGAGGCATCATAATATACCACAAACCCATCCAAACCATTTGGCAGAGTCAAAATCGGAGCCGATGTAAGTCGATCCTTCAAAGTGTGGAAACTTCTCTCACACTCGTCCAACCACATAAACTTAGCCTTCTTTTGGGTCAACTTAGTCAATGGAGACACAATGGACAAGAACCCCTTAACGAACCTTCTATAATAACGCGCTAACATAAGAAAACTTCGAATATCTGAAGGAGTCAACGGTCTAGGCCAATTCTTTACTGCCTCAGTCTTCTTTGGATCCACCTTTACACCATCATCGCACACCACATGACCCAGAAAAGCAACTTCACCAAACCACATTTGCTAAATTTGACATACAACTTCTTCTCCTTCAAGGTTTACAAAACCAACTTCAAATGATACATATGTTCCCGCTCACTCCGGTAATAGATGAGAGTATCATCAATGAAGACAACTACAAAACAATCAAGGAATTGTTTGAACATCCGATTCATAAGATTCATAAAAACGGCTAGAGCATTAGTTAGGCCAAAAGACATCACCACAAACTCAAAGTGCCCATACCTTGTCCGAAAGGCCATCTTGGGGATATCGCATTCTCTAACCTTTAACTGATGATACCCGAATGGAGATCAATCTTCGAAAAGTAAGTAGCCCCTTGAAGTTGGTCAAACAAATCATTAATTCTAGGTAACAGATACTTATTCTTAATGGTCACCTTATTCAATTGCCTATAGTTGATACACATACGAAGAGATCCATCTTTCTTCTATACAAATAACATCGAAGCACCCTATGTAGATATATTTGGCCTGATAAAACCCTTTTTTCCAACAAATCTTTCAACTAGTCCTTCAACTTCTTCAACTCAGGCGGTGCCATACGATAGGGAGGAATAAAGATAGGTTGAGCATCCGGAAGAAGATCTATGCCAAAGTCTATTTCCCTTTTGGGAGAAATACCAGGCGAGCCTTCGGGGAATACCTCCAGAAACTCATTCACCACCGGAACCGACTCAAGAGTAGGTAATTCATACTCTACATCTTTAACCCTCATAATGTGATATATACACCCCTTGGAAATCATCTTCCGAGCTTTGAGGTAGGAAATAAACTGACCCTTAATAGCAAATCACTACCCTTCCATTCAAGAACGAGCTCACCGGAAGGTTGGAACTTGACCTTCCAGGTTCTACAATGTATTGTGGCATATGATGCATGCAACTAATCCATCCCAAGAATTACATCAAAATCATATACTTCAAGTTCCACTATATCACCCAGAAAAATCTTATGCAATACAGAAACATGACAACCACGATAGAACCTATGTGCAACAATAAATTCGCCCACGGGGGTATAAATTAAGTAAGGATCCCTCAAATTTTTTGGACTCAAACCAAACTTAACCACTAACAGAGAAGTCACAAAGGACAAGTTTGCACCCGGATCAAGCAAAGTATACACATCAAAATCAAACACTTTTAACATACCAGTCACAACATCCGGAGCCTTCTCAACTTCTTGACGTGCATGAAGAGAATAAAACCTGTTGTTCCTTGGGGCAACGCCTTGTGGAGCTGTTTGTTGGCCTTTCCACCTCGGGCCACCTGGCCTTGACCCTTCCAAGGATTCCTAGGGTAATCAACAACCTTGTGACTCTTATCACCACACCCAAAGCAAGCACCCATATTCCTCCAACATTCATTCTTATGGGGTTTCCCACACTTATCACACAGAGGGTATCCTTGGACACCACCAATCGGTGCCTTAGGAGGAGGCACCTCAGCATTAGAAACCCAAGCACCTCTACCTTGGCCCTGTTGGAAGCGACCGAAACCACCACCCCGAGAGGCGGAGTACCTACCATCAAAATGGGCCCTTTTAGCATCATGGACTCTCCTTCCCTTAGGTTTCTTCCCTTCAATTTGTTTGGCATAAACCATAATTCTAGAGATGTCCATGTCCCAATTAAGTGTGGTCGTATGACATTCTTGTATAAGCAAGTTAGAGATGTTGGAACGAACTTGTGCATTCTTGCATGAGGATCATCCACAAGTGTCGGAGCACGCTTGGAGAGATTAGTGAACTTGAGGGCATAATCCTTCACACTCATATTACCCTACCTAAGGTTGATAAAGTCGGTCATCTTGGCTTCCCTAAGCTTGAGTGGGAAGAAACGATCCAAAAAAGTAAGTGTGAACTCTTCTCAATTAACAACATCACCACAAACCCTTTCCATAGACCACTGAGTATACCACACCTGTGCTACATCTTTCAACAGATAGACAGCTAGTTCAGCCCTTTCCTCAGAAGTGACACCCATGATATTCAATACTTTGGAGAGCTCATCAATGAACTCCTGAGCATCCTCGTCAGACTTAGACCCAAAGAATTCCAGATAATTCATTCGAATGAAATCCCTCACTCTAGAAGGTGGAGTAGGATCCCAAGGAAGGTTAGCTTGCCTATTCTGAGTAGTCACTACCTAGGCAAGCATAGCAAAGGCCGTACAGAATTCACCATTAGAGATAGGCTCATCCATAGGCCCTTGAGATGCTTGACCCTCATTAGCCGGGGCTGGTCTGGCAGGTCTAGCACGAGGTATCTTCTGAAACAAAGAAAGGATACCATCAAGGTCAAGAGCTAAACCAACTATTCACAGCACCAACATAAGACATGAAGAAGTGACACAATTCCTAGAATGTCGTCATAGCCTCCCACTCATAGGTATGGTGTATTTCACACCCATGATTAGGACTACTTGACGCGGCATGTTGGACTCAGAGAATCATTTACAAAGCTAGTGCTCTAGTACCATCTTTGTCACACCCGGACCTAGGGTCTAGGTATGACACGGCGAATGGGAACCCGAGGATCCCCAAACAAGCCTCAAGATACCAAAACTCACATCATCGATTCAGAAACATATACAAAAGTAAACACATAGGTCTAAAAGATAGGAAAATAGGACTCACACTATGGGGGAATTTGAGGAAAGGGATTAGCATGAATTCATATAACACTTGTACATAGTGACTAAGGGGCGGGTAAGCATGACTCACGTTATGAGGGCAATTCGGGACTTAGGATCTTTCCATCAAAACATATAACCAAACTATAAATCGCATAACCAACTCACATAACTATATTCAAAGGTAGCCAATCCATAACATAGACTCTAATCATAGCACGTAGCATATAATAAAAGGAAGTTTACAAGGTGTCCAACAATGTCTCTACATAGATAGGTCGGGGCCAAGACATTCCCTAGGCTCATCCTCAAGTAAATAAAGAAACGAAAGTACCAAAGGTAGAGAGATGGTGGATCGTCCTTGGAAGATAGGACTCACAACTACAAGTAAACTTGGAATCCGAGCTAAGCATCGAACGATAGATGATCAAGGTTCTCAGCCCCACTTGGTGAAATCATGTAGGAAAAAGTATGAGTTAGTACGTTTGAATGCACTAAGTATGCGGGATGCAATGCATGAAACTTACCAAAACCTGCATTTCAATGTTAGATGACAAGGGCACATATTATCGAAGGAAATATATAACAAGGAACATAATATAAGAAGATGTCATGAAACCAATGATGCATGAAGTGCAAATGATGCTCTTATATATAGTGGGGATGCAACCTCAGCCGATATAAGTAAGACCAAGCGAGCTATTACTTGGAATGTCGATGAAATCCCCTCATCGGTAAAAAGGTGGTCTACTTGCCAAAGGTAAACCATACTTCACCTTACGGGAATTTCCATTTCGTATGAAGTAACCTTCCTTACGAGCAACTCCATTTTGGATAGGATTTTCACGAATATCATATCACATCATATCATTTCTTCTCCTTACGTGTAACCCCATTTCAGAGGCATCTTTCCTTACGGGCAACCCCATTTCGGAAAGAACCCTATGCTAGGCACATAGTTCAAGGAAAGAGAGCGGAACCTTCATTCCATTGGTGCTAAGTCGTCATCCAATAAGAATACGTATAATATACGTAGTTATACGTGTTTTCAAAGAGATACAAGTCTTGCCAAAACATTTCAAAATACAATTGGGCTTAAAAGCCAAAATCGTTCATAATAGTTCATACTTAGGCTCAAATGCCAAAAACATACTTTCATAGTTATAATACTCATGCACAGGAATAACCCATTCATATATAAAATGGTGCGAGCATCCAAAATGCTCAAGGATCCATATTCATACACATGTATGTGATCACATTCTTGTCATATCTTATCAAAATAATATCATAAAATATAATTGGGCTTAACCCACTTCAAAATTTCATAAATCCATGCTCATGAAATTCATATGCTATGAAAATGTGGCAATGGTATGGGTAATTGAGATTCAATCTGAAATCAATAATATAATATGGAATTAAAGTAAACCATAACCAAATCCACATTTAAACTATAATATAAATCACTCATGCTTAGATCAAAGCCTTAAAGGGACTATGCATAATCATAGATTCTTAAAAATGATGAAAACCAATATTTCAAAGCTTAAATCATCTTAAAATCAATAGATAAATATAACTCATTCATTATTAGAATTTAAGAAATCAAAATATTTAAAATCCCAAATTAAAGTAAGAAAAATTCATGTAGATTTCTTGAAAATAGTTTAGGTCTCCTTGATTGGAAGTAACCAAGGATCAAAACCCACTTACCTTCACCAAAATCGAGAAAACCCTGAAGAATTGGAAGAAGAGTTGAGTTCCTTTGCTCCCAAATTGAATATTCACAAGAGTTCCTTTGAAAGTTGTTTTGAAAGAGTTCAAAATGTGAGGAATGAGTTTTTGAATGTTTGAATAGGTTTTAGGTCTTTAGATGACTATGGAATAGCATAGGAATCCCCAAAAGACCAATAGAAATAATCAGATTTATGAAAATGCCATTAATGAATCAGACGAAAAAATTTCTGGGAACCACTACAATAGAGGCCACATGACCCGTGTGGCACTCTACAATTCGTGTGGAGTACCCGTGAACCCACACTTAGGCGAAATTTGGAAAACTGGAGTCAAGACCTAACACTTAGGATTTTTCACAAACACTCATCACACGGATGGCTACACGGCCCGGGTAGAGTCACACGGTCTATGTGACATGATCGTGTACCGGCACTTAGAAAATTTTACAAAAAAGTTACGAGATGAGAATTCCATACTTAGAATATTTTTCACCCCGGAAGCCCCACGGAGAGCCTCATGGCTCATGAGACACCACACAGCTCATATAAAGGGCTGTGTGGTCACACTGGGTTCCAAAGCTGTGAGTTTCCCAACCAAGGCCACCACATGACATCACAACACGGTCCATGAAGTGTCACATGGCCCGTGAAGGTACAAGTGTGACATGCTTTGGATAAATTCTTCACGTTTGAGGTTCCACCCAATTTTTTGAGGCCAAGTGTCACCTCACTGGAGGACACACGGGCCGTATGACCTCACACGAGCCGTGTTTCCTCCCCTGGAGTGACACCTTGGTCCAAAAACTCCCGAAATCAAGATTTTTAAGCTCCGAAGAAGTCGTATAATAACCGGGTCGTTACAAAATAAGTCCAGCACCTATCTATGATGGCCTTCTATGATCTGTGTTTCCGTCTACGAATCCTAGTTGACCATCATGGAACCTGGCAATGTCCAGTTCTGTAAAATTTCTCCTTGTTTTTATTTTTCAACTTACAGGGTTTTACAGAATTGTCGGTAATTACATGCTAGTTACTTTTTAATTTTTTTATTTCTTTCTTTTTTAATATTTTTTGATTTAATTATTTTATTTTTATTATTCTAATATTTTCTACACTATATTTTATTTTATAATATTTATATTTCATTTCCTTATTCATTGTCAACCTTTATATATTATGTGATTTCGTTCAATTTTTCATATTATCTTTCTTATTTATTTATTTATTTATTTATTCTATGTTTACAATATGTTGTTAAAATTTAACATAAGAGTATTATGTTTATTTTTTAATTTTGAATTTATAACTTATGTCACATTTTTAATTTCATTTGTTTTAATGTACATTACAAGCAATTTATTTTTAGT
>JAABOM020061042.1:0-11344 GCA_011800125.2 Solanum clarkiae
TTCTCACGACTCTACTCGTGCCGTACATAATAGTAATATCCTTCACCGGTTCCCGGGCCGGTTACTATCGTGCTACTGTATATACATATATATATTTTTCGAATTTGGTTGACTTCGGCGGACTAGGTTTTTGCCCAGTGGTCGAGTTTCGCTTAGATGGTGTGATGATGTGACTGGTGCCTCACGTGATATATGATTTGTGAGTGCAGCGGTCTTCCCTGGATCACCCGACTATGTACGTGATGTGTGACGGAGATTTTGGGTATTTGAACTTCTAGTGTGATGCTGTGGTATGGCGCGATTCTGTAGGTCGCCATCATTCCCGTCCGACATGCACGACTTTCATGTGTTTTTTTTTTAAAATAGAGATTTTATCTAATACTTGTTACAGGTTTGATTTATGTGTGTTTTACCACTCTCTTTGGCTTATGAGTTCTATCTATATAGTGTACTTCCTGTTTTACATATTTGGTCCGTCTTTCATACTGACCCCTCCCTTGGGGGGGCTGCGTTCAAGCCCGCAGGTACCGACGGACAGGTGCGAGACCCTCTTGCCTAGGATCTCCAATTTCAGCTCCAGTGCCCTTTTTGTTTCAGGAGCCCGCTATTGGTAGCCTCGCACGTTCTCTTGTTTTGTAATTGGATCATGTATATATACACGTACTGTTTGGCATCTTTGTCTAGAGGTCTGTGGATACTAGTGGGTAATGGGTATATGAGAGACCCTTGAGTACATGGTTTGTTGTATGTTTTTGGTACTTGAGCAGGCAGCGAGATCGCATTATGTATGTATGACATGATTATTAGGCGGCAGGACCGCAGCGGAGACCTTGTCGGCCCGTGTTTATGTTATGTATAAAGGGATATATATATTTGTATTGTTGTCTGGGAAGCTGCTGGATTTATTTCTTGCAGGCGAGGTTAGTTAATAAAACAGAGGAAACTCTGCCGAAATTCCGGCAGGTTTCCAGTCGGATAGATTGGGAATTTCAGGTTAGCGTGTGTCAAGATGTCCCTATCGGGCACTGATCACGACCCTAGGTTGGGCTGTGACAACCCAAATGCCCTTGAGCGAGACTGGAAAATTAAGAAAAAAATTGTACCGGTCCGCGCCTAGGACGCGACGCGGACCGGTTGAGGATCGTCACTGTTTTGGCTCCTATAGCAAAAAATTATTTTTTGTTACGGGTCATCTAAAAGTCGAAGGCCACCCATTTTCTACATAATTTTGCTTCCTAAACAAGAATATAAAGTCGGTCATGATATCAAATTCCCTTAATTCTTAAGAAAATATGGCAATTTTAAACACAAATCAGACCAATTCAAGCACCAATTTCTTTTAGAAAAATGTCTTACCACCCTTAACAAGGAAATTCCCCTAAAGTAGCATTAAACTTTTACTATTTGAGTCCACAATGTACGTTACAATTCAAAACACACAGTATCATCATTGCCCATTCATACAAAAACCTTAGTCCAAGTACTTCTTACTTTCTACTATTCAATTTTAGGATATCCTGCATTATTAATTAAGGTCATAACTGAAAAATCAAATTAGGGTACACAAACTATACGATGTTAACTGAATATGATGGCTAGGGTATACAAATGATCAGACAACACTTGAAGTGGTCGGAAAAGGTTAATTGGTTTGAATTTCAGAAGAAATTTAGAGCGAAATGAATAGGGTAATTTCAATTTCTCTCGTATTTAAATGTTAGGTTAAAAAGCGGGTCAGGTTGATTTTAGTCAGATTGATTGTCTATGAAGGCTCGATTATGGGTCATAGCTTGTACTACAGCTTATGAAAAGATTTTCATAGATGAGTCTTATATATGAAAAATCTGGAATCTACGAGGCCAGTCTACGAGTCATATTTAGAACTGCAGATCATGGAAAGATTTCATGGATGCCTTCGACATTTCAAAAAAATTTAAGACCTACTTGGGATGTACCAGCCAAGTTTACGATCCACATTTTGTTTTATGGGTGGTAAAGTCACTTCGCGGCCTAAAATTACGAGCGACACCTACAAGATTTAGTCATTTCTACAACCCTTACATACCTTTTGTAAAATCCCAAAATTTTCCCTTAGTGATTTTTATGACTTTTCTGATGTGAATCTGCACAATATCACAAAAATAAATGGTTACCCTGTATTATTCCTAGAGTTTAAATAGACTTTATGAAATAATATGGCAAAACTGAAATTTATCTAACTATATTAAGACTCAAAATGAAAAAAAAAACTACAACTAATGAAAAGTAAATCTTGGGTTGCCTCCTATGCAATGCCTGATTTAATGTCGCGGCACGATACAGACTACTTGGTTACTCAGAGTTCACCAAGTGCCCAAACTTCACTCGTCCTAATTTCTTCTGCATTTCCCAAGTATGGTTTGATCATTTGCCCATTCATTTTGAATCTCGAACAGACTTTACTTTCCAACTCAATAGCTTTATGGAGATATATATGGAAAACCTTGAAGGGTCCCACCCACTTTGATTTGAGCATTCTGGGAAATAAATGCAGTGTGAAGTTGAACAAGAGGACCAAGTCACCTGGTGTGAACTTCGATGCTCAATCCTTTGGTCATGAGAAATCTTCATATTTTCCTTGTACAGTGTTGAACTTTCATATGCCTTCTAGAGAAATTCATCAATTCCATTGAGTTGGTTTAGCCTTAATTTGATGCATCACTCCAAGCTAAGTTTAGCTTCTTAAGATCCCACATTGCTTTGTTTTTTAGCTCAATGGGCAAGTGAAAAGACTTTTCAAACATAAATTGATATGGAGACATGTCCATGGGAGTCTTGAATGCAGCTTGATACGCTTATAATGCGTGTTCAATCTTTCTCGATCAATCAGTCTGATTTGCATTTACATCCTTTGCCTAGATTTGCTTGATCCTGCAATTTGAGATCGCAACTTGTCCACTTGTATGGGCATGGTATGGTGTCACAACACTATGTATCACCAAATACTTCTTTAGTAGAGAACAAAACAACCCATTACATAAGTGGAAACCTCTATCGCTTATGTTGCCCAAGGAGTACTAAATCCCGAGAAGATGTTCTTCTCAAGAAATGTTATGACACTATTACCTTTTTTATTAGGAAATGTGACTTCTTCCACACTCTTAGACACATAATCAACAATAACCAAGATGTATTTATTCTTTTTTGAGCTCACAAAAGGTCATATGAAGTCAATACACCAGATATCAAATAACTCAATCACCATGAAGGGGTTAAGAAGAAGCTCGTGTGTTTGGGAATACCACCTTCTCTTTGGCACTTGTCATTAGATTTGGCATATCATGGATAGTAGGAAAATAACACTATAAGATCTTATGGGTTGTCCGAATGCCACTATGATGCCTGCCAACAAGTGATGAATGGCAAGCTTCAAGTACTCTCATCCTCTCTACCTCGGGTACACAATGATGAGTAATCCCATCAACACAAATATGAAATAAACAAGGCTCATCCCTAAAGGACTTCCATACATTAGATATAACTTTTTGGTGTTGGTGGAAAATTATATCTAGAGGTACCATATTACTGACTAGGTAATTTGCATAATCAGCAAGCGATAGGATAAAAGCATATGTTACAGCCAACACTTGCTCATTATGGAATGAGTCATTTATGTCTAAACCATCTTCAAGATTTGCCATTTCCTCATCATCATGTTTGGATAGATGGTCCGCAACTTAGTTCTCTATCCCGTTTTGTCAATCATCTTGAAGTCAAATTCTTAGAGAAGTAGAAACCATCAAATCAATCATATTTTGGCATATTTCTTTGCCATCAAATATCTGAGTATTGAATGATCAGTGTGTACAATGACTCTAGTTCCCAATAAATAAGATTTGAACTTCTCAAATGCATAGACCACTACAAGCAACTCTTGCTCAATCATAGAATAGTTCTTTTATGTTGCTTTTAGGGTCAAACTGACATAGTAGAAGGGGTGTAAATCTTCTCTCTTTGCTACTGCAAGACTACATCAAGTGTAGCCTCACTCATATCACATATAATCTCAAAAGGTTAAGTCCGGTCGGGTGCAACAATGATGGGTGCTGAGATTAACTTTTGCTTCAATCCTTCAAATGTTTTAAGACATGCATTATCAAATATGAACTTCACTTCCTTCTCAAGAAACTTAACTTCACTTCCTTCTCAAGAAACTTGCACGAATGGATGTATAATTTTGTAGATATTTGACGAATCCTTAGTAGAATCCTACATGCCCCAAGAAACTTCTCACACCTTTGATATAGATAGGTTGAGGAAGGTTCTCAATCATCTTACTTTGGATTTATTGACCTCAATCCCTTCAATGGAGATTCAATGGCCCAAAACTGTACCTTTTTTACCATAAAATGGCACTTTTCCCAACTTAGCACAAGGTGACATTGTTTACACCATTCTAGCACATCATGCAAGTGCATCAAGCAATCATCAAAAGATTCGCCTACTATAAAGAAATCATTCATGAATACTTCTACTGTGCGCTCCACCATGTCAGAAAAGATAGATGTCATGCATCTTTGAAATGTAGTAGGCACATTATGTAGTCCGAAAGTAATTCTCTTAAATGTGAATGTCCTATATGGACATGTGAAAGTGGTACTCTCTTGATGTTCCAGTGCAATAGAAATCTGATTATAGCCTAAATAACCATCACAAAAATATTACAACCTTTTGCATGCAAGTCAGTCTAGAATTTGATCCATGAATGGCAGGAAAGTGATCCTTAGTGGTAGACGCATTCAACTTTTGGTAGTCCATGAAAACTCTTCAGCCTGTGATTGGCCTTACCTAAATATGCTCATTATTTGCATTAGGGACCATGACATGAGTGTATAATATCATGAGTGTACAATATCATCCCCACTAGTCGAATATGGTAGTTGATGCTCTTAGTAGGCTTTCCATGGGATGTGTGCCTCATGTTGATGAGGAGAAGAAGGAGTTGGAAAAGGATGTTCACTATTTGGCTAGATTGGGTGTTAGGTTGACCGACTCTAATGAGGGTGGTATTCGTGTACAAAATGGGGCCGAATCTTCGAAAGTTATTGATGTGAAATCTAAGCAAGATCTACATCTATCCTTGGTTGAATTGAAGAAATTGATCCTCAAGAAGGAGATAGAGATTTTCTTCCAAGGTTGAGATGGTGTGCTTCGGTATCAAGATCAGTTATGTGTTCTGGATGTGGATGATCTTAGGAAGATAATCATGAGTGAAGCCCGTAACTCTCATTATTCTATCCACCTTGAATCTACTAAGATGTATCGAGACTTGAGAGAAGTTTATTGGTGGCATAGTATGAAAAAGGATATAGACAAGTTTGCATACGAATGCCCAAATTGTCAACAAGTGAAGGTAGAGCAGCAGAGGCTGGGTAGGTTAGCCCAAGATATTGATATTCTTACTTGGAAGTGGGAGGATGTGAACATGGACTCTGTGGTTAGTTTTCCTCGGAACTGAAAGTAATTTGACTCCATTTGGGTTATCGTCAACTAGATCACTAAGTTGGCTAATTTCCTATCAATCAAGACTACTTTTGGTGTCAGGATTATGCAAAGTTGTACATTCGAGAGTTGGTGAGGTTACATAGTGTGCCTAGATCTATCATATCTGATTGTGATACCCAATTTACTTCTCACTTTTGGAGGCCGTTTCAAAGGGGACTTGGTACTAAGGTTAAGTTGAGCACCGCCTTTCATCCTCAAATTGATGGACAATCCAAGAGGACAATTCAAACCTTGGATAATATGTCAGGGCTTGTGTGTTGGAGTTCAGAGGAAATTGGGATGACCATCTTCCACTCATTGAGTTTTCTTATAATAATAGTTTTCATGCTAGCATTGGTATAGCACCATTTGAGGCTTTATATGATAGGAGATGTAGATCCCTTGTGGGGTGGTTTGCGTTAGGATAGATGACTTTTATTAGCCTGTATTTGGTGTTGGAGGATATGGAGAAGGTGAAGCTGATTGGAGAGAGGTTGAAGACGGCCCAAAGTCGCCAAAAGTCCTATTTGAATATTAGGAAGAAGGACCTTAAGTTTCATGTTGGAGATTGAGTGTATGTGAAGGTTTCACCTATGAAGACTGTGATGCATTTTGGTGAGAAGTCAAGCTAAGTCCTTGGTATGTGATCCTTTATGAGATTGTGGAGCGAATTGGGAATGTGGCTTATAGGTTGGAGTTGCCTCTGGAATTGAGCTCTATTCACCCGGTCTTCCATATGTCGATGTTGAGGAAGTTGATTGGTGATCCTAGTACTATTGTGCCCTTGGAAGCTGTTGAGGTCGAGGAGAACTTGTCTTATGAGGAAGTTTCGGTAGGGATTTTAGATAGACAAGTGAAGCAACTTCGTAATAAGGATACGGCCTCAATTAAGGTGCTTTGGAGAAACCAACATATGGAGAGTGCTACATGGGAGGTGGAGTTGGACATGATGAAGCGATATCCCTATCTTTTCTAATCTACTCAAGCCGAAGGTATTAGGTTCTTCCTTTTCCAAGAGGTTCTAATCCTTTCATTCTTGAGTCTCATGGCATGACATAGCTACATATGCATCAAAATGATTTTTATGATATTTTGAAAGATTTGAATATGTTTCGGCATAGTTTTAATGGCATTATGATCTCAAATGGTGAACTATGCATCGTATCTTGTGATTGGAAGTTTCATATTTTGATTTGAGCCTTTCAATCCTTGTCCTAGTACATTCGGGGATGAATGTTCCCAAGGGGGAGATGATGTAATGAGCCAGAGTTTGTACGACTTCGTTGGAGCTTGAAATTTTTTATTTTGGGAGGTTTTGGACCAAGGTGACACTTCAAAGGAGACCTCATGATCCGTGTAACGTCACACGGCCACTGTGGCCTCTAGTGAGGTGACCCTTGGCCTTAAAATTTGGTATTGGACCTTGAAAATGGTGATTTCAGCTAAGGCATGCCACACTTGCACCCTCACGGTCCGTGTGGCACTTCACGGACTATGTGGAGGGGCTGTGTGGTGGCTTTTGCTTGAAATGCCACAATTTTGGGACCAAGTAAAGTGACACAGCCACCCACACGGACCGTGTGGTGTCTCACGGGCCGTGATGCCCTCTGTGGAGCTTCCAGAGTGAAAATTTTTCTAAGTGTAAATCACCGTCTCGCAACGTTTTGTGAGATTTTTCCAAGTGTAGTCTCATAGGCACTTACACGGACCATGTGACCTCACATGGCCCGTGAACCCCCATGTATAGATGAATATTTGTAAAAGTTTTCTAAATATGGATTATCCTTTGTCCAGTGAAAATTTTGCTAAGTGAGGGTTCACGGGCAAGTACACGGACCGTGTAATGCCACACAGGCCATGAACCCTCCCTTGAAATGGTGATGTGCAATTTTTCAACTCGTTTCATTAATGACATTTTCGTAAATATGATTTATTCTAATAGTCTTTTGTGACTTTTTATGCTTCCTAAAGGCTTCCTAATGACCAAAACCTTATTCAAAATATTCAAATTCATTCCTCACATTTGGAAATACTCTCAAACCTCTCTCAAGAAAGTCTTGAGAATTGAAGAATTGGGAATTCAAGGAAAGCTTTTCCTCCTTCAAATTTCTCTTGAAAACTTTTTCATTGGTCAAGGTATGAGGGTTCGATCCTTGATTACTTAGAATCAAGGAGTCCCAAACTATTTTCAAGTAACTTTCATGAACTCTTAGCTTACTTTAAATAGGGATTTTAAATATTGTGATTCCTTAAAATTGAAGTAATGTTTGGTTTATATTTATCTACTGATTTTAAGTTGATTTAAACTATATTACGAGGGTTTACATTGCATTTATGAAGTCATGAATATACATGTCCCTTAAACTTGTTTTATGCATGAGTATTAGATATTATGTTTTAAATGTGAATTTTATTTATGATTTTACTTGAATTTTATAATGCATTGTTGAATTAAGTTTGAATCTATATTACCCATGCCTTTCTCATCACATTCATGGCGTATGCATTCATGTATATGAGATTTTATGGAAATTATGAAGCGGGTTAAGCCCGATTATGCTTTATGATATGATTTGATACGATATTGATTATGACAAGAATGTGATCACATATGTGTCTAAAATGATGGCTCATTGAGAAAATTATGAGTGTTTACACCACTATATTTAAGGGAGTACCGACTGAGGTTTGAGTCGGAGTGGGGCATCCCCAAGAGTCCATACTCATCTCTCATGAAGGTTCTCTAAGGAGCTATCCCTATGCATGAAAAGTATGTCATGAAGAATGTTTTGGCTTTTTAGCCTATTATGCATGATTATAAAGAATGTGATTTGGCCTTTAAGCCTAAGAATGCAAATAATGATTTGAAAGTCTTATGCCTCTTTTACAAGCATGTATGTATATGTATTCTAGTGGGATGATGACCTAGCACCGATGGATTGGATGTCGGCATGGACTATGCCCAAGGGTCCATACTCCTTTCCTTGAACTATGAGCCTAACATAGGATTATGTTTATGCCCCAAGGGGGAAAGTATGTTAAGCATCTACCTTTCGAAAGTAGGTCATTTTTTATCGTTGTGGAGGAGACAACGAGGTTCCAAGGCATAACTCACTTAAGCTCATGTCGGTTACGACCCCATCCTCAATATATGTGAAATATTTTTGCATTCATGCATCATGCTCATCATGACATATTGATATACTACTTTCTTGTTATACGATTCTTTCTATATTATGTGCCCTTGTTATCTAACATTGATTGTGGATTGGCAAGTCATATGCATAGCATCCCTTATACTTAGTACATCCAAGCGTACTAACGCATACTTTTGCCTACATGATCTTATCATGTAGGAACCGAGGACTACGTTCATCCACCGTAAGACGTTTAGCTTGGATCTCCAGTTTTGCTTGTTGTGGTGAGTCCTATCTTCCAAGGACAAACCACCATATCCTCTACCTATAGTGTTTTACCTATTTTACTTATTTTGAGGGTGAGCCGGGGTATGTTTTGGCCCCCGTTCCTATCTTATGAATAGAGGTATTGTTGGACATCTTGTAAACCTCTTTATGTTTATGTGCTAAGTGATGTATTTGGAGGATTATATTTTGTATGTGCTTATGTCATTATGTTGTTATGAGATTATGGTATGGATATATATTATACTAAGGAAAATCCTAAGTGTCGTATTGCCCCCATAGAGTGAGTCATAGTTATCCGGCCCTTAGTTCTTGTGTGCTATGTGCTATGTGAAGCCATGTTAATCCCTATCCCTATGACATTCCCATAATGTGGTCCTACTTTCCCATCCCTTAAACCATGTGTTTACTATTCTCATATGCTTCCGAACCGATGATGTGTGAATGGATGCTACGAGGCTTGTTTGAGGACTCTCGGGTTTCTATTCGTCATGTCACTCCTAGGCCCTAGGTCCAAGTCGTGACATTTTCATATCTAGTGTATTTTCTTTTATATAGAAAAGTGAAGACATGGACGACCAATGGCAATTTTGAAAATGTTACTACATTCAAGGGCAAAAAAAATTTGAATGGTTTAATATTAGAAATAAAAATCTAGAAGCATTTCTTTTCATATTTCTTTTCTATCTACTATTATATATTACTAGTATGCGTACTCGCGCGAATATTTTAAATGTAATCATTTTTTAATTATAAAATAACTAATATGAATTATTATTGAGTAAAAAAAAATATACATACAATTACATAATTTTTTATTTTATATAAATACTTGATGCTACTAAAATTTTACTCTAATCTATGTACAGTGAAAATATTTTCTTAAAAGATACCAAACATTATTCTAACAACTCCTCCTTATCCTAGCATAATAAAGATTAATAGCCTATATGGCATGTGCTGAATTGATATTCATGCTAATTAATTAAAATTTAAATTCATAAATTAAATTTGAACCTAGTATTTAAAACAATGACTCTATTTTGAACTAAAATCTAAATATAATTTGCAAAATATATTGCAATCTTTCTGGCATATTCCTCTTGAGTTAAATCTTGCAAGATATAAGATGAATTTCATATAATAAAGTAAAATTTAAATAAATAATAATGCACCAATAAAATGATGTTGAGTTAGCAGTTAAAAAATAATATTAAAATAAACTATTTTTGGTGCAGAAAAAATTGAGAGATGAAAAGAACATGTCATTTTCTATTCCATTGATTTACTATAAATCTCTTCTTTTATTTTATGAATTTTGTATTGTCATTTTTTATTTTACATAAAATGATAGTTTTAATTTCATATGGTATTTTTGTCTAGCGCGCTCCTTTAATATAATAAAGTTAATTTTTATGTTTTCTTTTAACTTCCATAGATTGTTGGAGATGTTTTTTATCGTTTAAATGTAGTATTATTAATATGTATATGTAATTTTTATTTTTTTTTATATTAATATATAAACTAATTTAAAGTCTACATAACTCTTACATTATTTGTGTTTTACTTTCGTATTATTTTTTTAATATTTTATGTATAGTCAAACTATATCATATAAGTTGAAACAGAAGAATTACATTCTTTATGAATTGATAAATTTAGCTTTTTTAATTGATTTTTTAGATTGAGATGATAATTGTTGTAAGTCAAAATGATAATTAACTATAAAAAATATTAGATTGATACAAATTGATAAAGGATCTAGAGTATTAATGCCACCAACCCTTCACATTTATTCGTTGTAGCAACATGAGGTATCATTCAGAAGCTACGTAATTTAAATTATATAATTAAATATTGATGAATACCTTAAAAACTATCATAAAAAATGTCAGTTATTTCATTATTTTCACTGCTTTAAAACTCTTATCTTCACAACAATAGTCAAAAATCAGTTATGCAGCAATTGAAATTGAAAGAGGGTGGTACACATGAGCTATTGGTAAATATAGAATATAGATACTTGATAGTACAAATATATTTATATAATTAATATAAATTGATATACCATAAAACTAGTTGAGATGCGCACTAGTTGATCCTGACATGATAATACTAGAATAAAAAGAATCATTATTTCTTTTTACTTGTCAAATGTACGTGATTTGCATGCATGTATCACGTAATTAATAATAATAATATATGAAATTTCTCTTTTTTATATATTTATATTTATACTTTTATAAAGAGAGTTTTAGAAAGGGTATTAGGATGTCTGTTTTTCGTTATTTAATTTATGTTTGGGGACAATTATGATCATTCATGTCACACCCCAACCTAGGGTCGTGACCAATGCCCGATAGGGGCACTTAGACACATACTAATCCAAATTTTCCAAT
>JAABOM020061043.1:0-11342 GCA_011800125.2 Solanum clarkiae
TTGAGTTTTTACAAATGTCATATTTGTGAAAAATATCAATAAAATAATTATTTTAATTACAAAAAGTGAACTATCACACTGAACATATTTTGAATACTTAACTTATTAGTTGTTACCAATTATATAAACAAAATAAATTTATTTATATACCAATTAAAATTGATAAAAATGACAAATGTATAATTATAATTTAAAATTTTAGATTATTAATCAATAGTGAAAAGAAAAAAAATACTAAAATAAAACAAATATATATGGGCAAAAAAATGAATTTATATATATGTATATATATATATATATATCATATACATAAATTTTTTTTTAAAAAGAATTGAAAATTTAATTCTAAACAGAAAAGTTTGAAATACGCTCATAATTTGAGTCTATATGTTGTCTTTTAATTATATTGACGTGAATGATAAAAGTACTTGGTAACTAACACTTACTAAAAAGTTTCAATTTATCGACAAATAAAGGGTTCTAGGTTTGATATGGGGCTTATGAATTCTCAAAATAATGTAGTTTTTGGCCTAGGATACGTGAAAAGGACAAAAATGCCCTTCATTAAAATTACCTGGTTGAGTCCACGAAACCCCAATTACGTTCCGTGGACACAACCATGAGTCATGGTTTGAGTCATCTTGTTCTTCTTTTCCAATTTTCAGAGTCTAGTTTCCGACTACCCAATCTACGAAACCTATCTATTGCTCGTGAATCAATCTACAAGTCGTAGATCAATTTATGGTATCCTCCCACACTTAGCCAATTTTTTTGTCCTTCAGGATTACATCTATGAAGCCAAACCATAGACCATAAATAGGACCATAAGTCATCCTATTGGTCGTGATTTTATTTCTAGAAATCTCAATTTTCCATCATCTCAAGGCTTCAATTTACGATTCCTTTCTATGGTCAGTATTACTTTCCATGGCCGTATATGATCCTTATAAATCCCCTTCAAGGCAATTTTCAAATTCTGACCTTCCCATGAACAAGCCTGGTCTACAACTCATGGATTTAACCATGAGCTGTGAATTGGGCTCGTGAATTGCCTTTGAACATTTCCAGTTCCTTTTTTTTTATATATTTCTTAACCTTTTAACTCATGGGTCCTTAAAATAAGACAATCTATGAGCACATGTAGTTTGGGACTTGAAGTTCCTACTAGGATTCCCTTAGGAAACATTTTGGACTTTCAGACCAAACTCCATCTCAAGCCCTCTCGACACTTTAGAATTCTAAATCTATCCACTTAAATCATTACTTCTCGAAATAAGACAATTGTTCTTAATAGTAACCTTATTCAATTATCGATAATCAATATAGATGTAAATTGAACCATCTTTTTTCCTAACAAACAACACAGGCTCATCCCATGGTGAGATGTTTGGCTTGATAAAACCTTTATCCAGTAAATTTTTTAATTGGTCTTTTAACTCTTTAGGTTTTTTCGAGGTCATATGGTAAGGAGGAAATGGAGATAAATAAATTTCCCTCTCATGAGGAATTATAATGATCCTCTAGGTCATTTTCTCTACTTCTTGATCTTTTCAGTTTTTAAGGATTTTTTGTAGCAATCACAAGTCATTTATGACTTGCTGGCACTTATAGTTTGGTCGTCTGATTGTTCATTTGATTTTTATACCTAAGGACTCAAACTTTGTAAGACCTTAATGATGTGTAAAAATATATTTTCCAGAGTTTTTTGTCCAGGGTGCCCTACGAAAGAGCCCTTCATGACTCATGGACCTCAGCATTGGCCATGAAAGGGCTTGTGAAATGTAACCCAGGACTCTAGTATGATATGAGAAGAGGATTTAGAACCTTGAGTTTGACATAGAAGAAAGAGTCAAAATTCCAAAAAGGTGACTTAGAACTCTAATATGACTATGAAAAGGGAGGACTTACAGCCACGAGGTAATCTGGGAATCTAACTTGGATTATAAATAGGTGACCCAAGGCCTTAAGGTTGACTAAGAAGGGGACTCAAATTCCAAAAAGGTAACCTAATACCTAACATGAAATGAGATACTCTCATAAATAATGATGATGTTATGAGATCGTGACAAGTTCAAGGTAATGACTTTTGTTAAAAGGTTTGATGTTTCATAATGACTTATGATGGCTTATGCTATGCATGATTATGTACATTTATATTACATTGTGTGCCTGCATACTTACTACATACAAAAGTACTAATGCATACTCTATGCCTACATTATATCATAATGTAGGTACAAGTGATCCTCTTTTCCACCCCCATGGCTAGATCCAAGTTATTAGACGATCTAGATTAGGTGAATCCTCATGCTTTGGGGATATAGAATTCTATCCTTACTCTTATGTTATATTATCTATTAAGACAGTCTTTCTTTATGTTGAGGGTGAGCCATGACCTGTCTGAGCTCCGATCTATGATTATGAGTTCGAGACATTTGTTGGACTTATGTATTGATTTCAACTTTCAAACTTGTATACTTTCATGTCATGTTTATTTATATACTTTGATCTATGCTAAGTATTGCTTCCACTTATGTTATTCTGCTGTTGTTTACCATGTATGCTTGATGTATACTAAGAGGCTTGGGTGAGGTACCTTTGGATTCTTCATTCGTGGTGTTACGACTAGGTCTTATGCTTCGATCATGACAAACATGGTATCAAAGCTCTCATTTTTTGAAATGGTCCTCAGAGTCTAACATGCCACATTAGGTAGAGTCTTATTCATAGGTGTGAAGTGTCCCACATCTACTAGCAGGAGAAGGTGATTTAGGAAATATTTCACTTCTTTATGATTCATGTTGTTTCATAGAATGTGTCCTAAGGTTTTCTAACTCTAATAAATGTTCTTTGTTGCCTTTATAGACGATGCCTCCAAAAAGAGCACCTCAGTCTAAAGAGGCTCCTGGTAATGAGGATTAAGCTTGTCAAGAGCCTATAGGGGAACCAGTCACTCATGTTGAGTTCCGGATTGCTTTTACTATGTCAGCCTAGGCTATGGCTAACCATGTAGGACAAGCTATAACTCCTCCTACTCTTGTGCCTAACCCAACTGCTAGTGTGAGGGGCTTTTCACGGATGAACCCTGCAGAATTCTATGGTTCCAAAGTTGATGAAGATGCTCAAGAGTTCATTGATAAGATATATAAAGTGTTGGCTATTATGGGGGTGTATTTAGAAGAAAAGGCTTAATTGGTAACATAGGGAATGACCCAAGTGTGGTTCACTCAATGGGTAACCGAAAGAGTGGGTGAAGATAGAATTGGTTGGAAGAATTCAAATTTGTATTTCTGGATCGTTTCTTTCCTCTTGAGCTTAGGGAGACAAAGTTGACCAATTTTATTAATGTCAAGCAAGGGAGTATGAATGTGAGGATGTATGCTCTCAAGTTCACCAAGCTTTCAAAATATGCTCCAACATTGATTGTTGGTCCCCATGCTAGAATGCGCAAGTTCATTTTAGGGATCACAAATTTGGTGGTCAAAGAAAGGCTACCACTATTCTTGTGAAAAAGATGGACATCTCTGGCTTATGACTTAGGCTAAGGAAATTGAAGGTGAAAAGCTTAAGGAGAGGAAAATAAGGGAAACTAATTGGCCCTATTTTGAAGGTGGGTTCTCTAATGCTAGGAGTGGTGGTGGTGTTGGTCATTCTCAACAAGGCCAAAAGTTTCAAGGTGAAGGGTAGGCTAGCCAATCCAAGGTACATTATGTATGGAAAGAGTCATGATGGTAAATGTTTGGTTGGTAGAGATGCTTGTTTTGCATGTGGCCAAATGGGTCACAAATATTCTACCTATCCAAATGATCCAAAGAATGTTCAAGGAGGTCATTCCAAAAGGCAAATTATTTCGAGTGGTCAAGGCCAACTAAGGGCTCCACAAAATGATGCTCAATGCAATAATAGGTTTTTTTCTCTACATGCTAGACATGAGGTGGAAGAGACTCTTGATGTGGTGACCGGTATGTTAAAAGTTTTTTATTTTGATGTGTATACTTTTCTTGATTCGTATGCAAATTTTTCTTTTGTCACTCCTTTATTAGTTGTTAAGTTTGGTATGAGTGCTGAAATCTTGAGGGAACCATTCTCAGTTATACTGCTGGGTGAGTTAGTTTTAGTCCTTAGAGTCTATTAGGGTTCTCCTGTGTCAGTTTTGTATAAAGTTATTCCTTGTGATGTTGTTGAGCTTGAAATGATTGATTTTAGTGTCATTTGTGTGATGGATTAATTACATGCTTCTTATGCTTCCACCAATTGTAGAAACCAAAAGGTCAAATTCCAATTTCTGAATGAGTCTATTTACGAGTGGGTAGGTAGTGAATCAACTTTTAAAGGTCGGTTTGTCTTTTATCTTAAAGCCTAAAAAGTGATTTCTAAGGGGTACATCTATCATATAGTGAGGGTTAGAGATGTTGATTTCGAGTCTCTTACTCTTGTGTTAGTTCCTGTGCTGAATAAGTTTTCAAATTTCTTTCCCGAGGATTTGCATAGTATTCTTCCCGAAAGGGAAGTATACTCTGGCATAGATCTTCTTCCTGATACTCGTCCTATCTTTATTTAGCCTTACCGAGTGGCACCTACAAAATTAAAGGGGTTGAAGGATCAATTGAAGGATTTGTTGGAGAAGAGCTTTATTAGACCAAGTATATCACCATGGGTGCTCCTGCTTTATTTATGAGAAAGAAAGATGGGTCACTTTGGATGTGTATTGACTATCAGTAATTGACAAGGTGACTATAAAAAATAAGTATCCGTTACCAAAGATGGATGACTTGTTTGATCAATTACAAGGTGTTACTCACTCAAACATTGATCTTCATTTCGATTATCATCAGTTAAGGGTAAGGGAATGGACATTCCCAATACAACTTTTTTGACTAGGTATGGGCACTTTGAGTTTGTGGTAATGTCATTTGGGTTGATTAATGCCCTTGTGGTGTTTATGGATTTCATAAATCAGGTGTTCAACCCATTCATTGACACTTTTATGGTTTGTCTTCGTTGATGATATTCGGATTTATTCTCAAAGTGAGCAAAAGCATATGGATTATTTGAGGTTGATGCTTCAAACTTTGAAGGAAAAAAATAGTTTTTTTTTTATTTTAGTAGATGTGAATTTTGGTTGCATGAGATAGCTTTCCTTGTCCATGTGATAACTAGTGATGGCATTGAGTTTGATACAAAGATGACCGAGGTAGTGAAGAATTGGCCTAGATCATTGTCTCCTTCAAATAATTAAATTTTTTTTGGGTTGGCTAGTTATTATCGGAGTTTTTTGAAGTTTTTTATCCATTACTTTACCTTTGTCTAAGTTCACTCAAAAGAAGGAAAAATTCTTATGGTCAGATGAATGTAAGAGAAGCTTTCAGACTTTAAAGGATTGACTTACATCAACTCTTATTTTGGCACTATTGCATGTTCTTGATAGGTTTGTGGTATATTGTGATGCTTCTCATATCAGTTTGGGTTGTATCCTAATGCAACATGGCAAGATCATAATATATACATATAGACTTCTGAAAGTGCCTGAGCAAAATTATCTAACCCATGGTCTTGAGTTAGTGATAGTGGTGTTTGCTTTGAAGATATGGTGATGTTATCTTTATGGGGTTCATATTGATGTATTACCGACCACAAGAGTTTGCAATATGTTCATCTAAAGATATTTCAACTTGAGGTAAAGAAGATGGTTGAAACTTTTTAAGGATTATGACATGCGTGTGAAATACCATGCTGACAACGTAAATGTTGTAGCTAATGCTCTTAGTAGGCTATCTGTGGGTAGTTGGTGAAGGATGTGCACCATTTAGCAAGATTCGGTGTTAGGTTGGCTGATTATAATGATGGTGATATCTATGTTCATAATGGAGCTGAATCTTTTGTGGTGGTTGATGTTAAAGCAAAATAGGACTTGGACCTATCATTGGTTAATTGAAGAAGTTACCTAAAAAGAAAATAGAGATTTTCTCCCAAGGGGAGATGGTGTACTTTGGTATCAGGACCGATTGTGTGTTCCTCATGTTGATGGCCTAATGGAGATGATTTTGAGAGAAGCCCATAACTCTCCATATTCCATACATCTAGTATCCACCAAAATGTATCGAGACTTGAAGGAGGTGTATTGGTGGAATGACATGAAGAAGAATATAGCCAAGTTTATAACTGAGGAACTATCAACAAGTGAAAGTGGAACATCAAAGACCGGTAGCTTGACCCAAGATATTGAGATTTCTACTTGGAAGTGGGAAGATGTGAACATGGACTATGTGATAGTTTTGCCTCATACCCTTAAGAAGTATGACTCCATTTGGGTAATCATGGAGAGAATCACTAAATCAGCTCATTTTTGATCGGTCAAGACTATTTTTAATGCCGAGAATTATGCCAAGTTGTACAGTTGAGAGTTGGTTAGGATACATAGTGCCATTGTCCATCATATCAGATTTTGGCACCTAATTGACTTCTCATTTTTGGTGAATATTTTAGAAAGGATTCGGTACTAAGGTGAAGTTGAGCACCACATTCCATCCTCAAACCGATAGATGAGCCAAAAGAAAAATTTAGACCTTGGAAGACATGTTGAGGGCTTGTGTTTAGAGTTCAAGGGTAATTGGGATGATCATCTACCACTCATTGAGTTTGCCTACAACAACAATTATCCTACTAGCATTAAGATAGTACAGTTTGAAGCTTTGTACAGAAGGAGATATAGATCCTTGGTGGGTTTGTTTGAAATAGTTGAGATGGCATTGATTGACCTTGGTTTGGTGTTAGATGCTATGGAGAAGGTGAAGTTGAAAATAACTCAATGTCTTCAAAAGTCATATTTATATGATAGGATGAGAGACCTTGAGTTCTATGTTGGGGATTGGGTGTATGTGAAGGTTTTACCCATGAAGGGTGTGGTGTGTTTTAGTAGAAAGGGCAAGTTGAGTCCCCGGTATGTAGGGCCTTATGAGATTTTGGAGCGAATTAGTAATATGGCTTATAGGTTGGATTTGCCTTCAGATATGAGTTCCATTTATATGGTGTTCCATGTATCTATATTGAGGAAGTTGGTTATCCAAGTACTATTGTGCCCTTGATAGGTGATGAAGTTGAAGAAAATTTGACTTTTGAAGAAGTTCCGATTGAGATCTTGGATCGGCAAGTGAAGAGGCTTCGTAACAAGGATATTGCATTGGTTAAAGTCCTTTGGAACAAACATATTGAGAGTGCTACATGAGAAGCAAAATTAGATATGATGCAATGATACCCTTATCTATTATAATCTACTCAAGCTTAGGTAATAGACTCTTCATGTTTAAATGGTCCGGATTCTCTTATTTCTATGATCTCATGTCATAACATGTATGCAAGCTCATAAAACTAAGTCACGTGATGTTTTTGGTAAGGATTTGAAGGTTCATGGTTTAAATGTTAAATTTGCATTATGTACTCATGATTGGACTATTTCATGCTCATTTTGATCTGTTCAAGCTATCTTTCGAGGACGAATAATCCCAAGGGAGAGATGATGTAAGGACTCAGACTTTGTAAGGCCTTAATGATGCATAAAATGTTCTTTTGAGAGTTTTTGGCCAGAGATCCCTTCATGGCTTGTGGACCTCACTGCTGGCTGTGGAAGGGGCTCGTGGAAGGGGCCTTGGCCAATTTTAGAGGCCTCCAGTAAAGTTTTCCACTACGGGAACACACCATGGCTCATGGACCCATCATGGATCATGGTGTGGTTCGTGAAGGGGCCACCTCACTTGGATTAGTCACGTGTCAACGTGGAAGCACTTCACGAAAGGGCATCACGATCCGTGGGGCTCTTTGTGACTCGTGAAGTGTTTCTTGAAGGTTCCCAGATGTATTTTCAAGGTCCATCTTAGTAAGGTCATTTTGGTAATTTCCCCTAACTCAAAGCTTCTATAGGACGTTTTATGAATCCTATACCCTCCTAAATCAGCCCCTAGCCTATTCATAACATTCCATGCATGCCTTAACACTTAATCTAAAAAAATCTCTCTCTCAAGACATTCTCGAATTCCTCCTCTCAAGTTCAAGGCAAGGATTCTTCAAGGTTCACGCTAATTTTTTCTCAAATTCATCAATCAAATCTTAGGTGTGTAAGATTCATTCATGATTTCCTTTCAATGATGGAGCACAAATCTATTTTCATCTAATTTCATCTACTTTCAAGTATAATCTAAATTAGGTTTTCGTGATTTGATCTTCAACTATTAGAATTATAATATGAGTTATATTCAAATGATGATTTAATCATGAATTAAGCTTGTTCCTCTTAGTTTACATGGTTTTCATGAGATTTGGACATACATAACTTGATGAACTGTGAAATTTATGTATCGGTAACTTCAATTGTGATTCAAATGCTCTTAAATTCATGAATCATGCATGTTTCTTCTTTATTATCATGAATTGAACTTGATAATCTTGTACTCATGCTTTACCTCATCTTCATCATATAATCAAGTATAAACTAGATTCGTACATGATGATTTGACTATGAATTTGAATACAAATATGGATTTGAGCATTATTTGATTAAATACGATTATGAACATGACTCAAGTATGTGTACTACTATTGCATAATTATGAGCATGATGTGGACATGATGACATGAATATGATTATGGATATGAACATGAAAAGGAGTATGAGTATGACTATGGCATGATGATGCGTATTTTATTAATATGGTTGCAGGATGTAGGGACTTGAGGATTGACCTAGGATTCCTAAGGGGAAGATTTTAGAATTTCTGAGAAGGTGACCTAGGACTCTAGTATGATATGACAAGAGGATTTAAGGCCTTGAGGTTGACTTGGGGGAAAGACTCAAGAATCCAAAGAGGTGAGCTAGGACTTTAACGTGACTATGAAAAGGGAGGACTTAGGGCCATAATGTGACCTAGGAATCTAACTTGGATTATGAATGGGTGACTTAGGGCCTTGAGGTTGATCTGGGAGCAGACTCAGGATTCCAAAAAGGTGACCTAAGACCTAACATGAAATGAGATTCTCTTATGAATAATGATGATGTTATGATATCATTACAGGTTCAAGGTAATGACTTCAATGGAAGGTTGATGTTTCATATTGACTTATGATAATTTATGTTATGCATGATTATATACTTCTATATTACATTGCATGTTCACATACTTAGTATATTCAAACATACTAACACATACTCTATACCTACACTATATCACAATATAGTTGTCGGTGATCCTCTTCTCCATCCTCGTGGCCAGATCCAGGTCATTGGAAAATCTAGATTGGGTGACTTCTTATGATTCGGGGGACAAAGCCTTCTATCCTTATTCATATATCATGTTATGTTTTAAGGGAATCTATTATTTATGTTGAGGGTGAGCCAGGACCTGTCTGTGCCCCCATCTATGATTATGAGTTAGAGGCATTTCTTAGACCTATGTATCAATTTCATCCCTTCAGACTGGTATACTTTCATGTTATGTTTACTTATGTACTTTGATTTATGCTAAGTATTACTTTCACTTATGTTATTCTTCTAGTGTTTACCTTGTATACTTGAAATATTCTAAGAGGCTTGGATGAGGCACCTTTGGGTTCCTCATTTGTCATGTTACGACTAAGCCTTAGGCTTTGGTCATGACATTATGCCTTCTTTAATGTTTTGTTTCCCTTAGAGTTTCGAATGGTTGACTTCAGTCAAAATTCTAGGAAGACGCCTCAAAATGTAATTGTGATGGTTCCATTAGCTCCAAATGGTCGTTTAGGCTAGAAGTGTGGTCAACTCGATTCTTGAGGCTATGTGTAAGTTTATATGCTTAGGTATTTTAGCTTTTAAGGATTTGGTCTATGTTTGATTTTGGCTAACTTTCTTGGAAATCATGTCTGAAAGAGAAATCAGCGTTATTAGCTTCAAAATATTGAATTTGGTGTAGTAGGACCTTAGATTCAGGTCTCAAGGTCTTATTTTGTATTTTTGATTTTTTGACGAAAAGTTGAGATTTAGGTCTAAAGGAATCCTGAGGGGGTACTGTAATAAAAATATTTTTTTGGAAAATCCAATGATTCCATTGAGTTCGGACTATCAAATTTGGTGTGGTAGCATGTCTAATTTATTTTTATCGGGTTTGGAATGGATCCTGAGGGTTCATATAGAAAAATTGAAAATTAGCGAAATCTGATTCTAGCTGGTGCATATCTTTAGAGATAAGAAACTACCCTTGTAGCGACCTGGATATCTAATTTAGAATGAGATATGTTGATATGTAATGCTGAAAATTAGTTTTAGCCCTCATCTTTTAAACACAATTTCTCTCTCATTTTAGCTTTGTTATGGGTGATATAAAATTTGGGTTGCTCAAATATTGTGGGTACAATGTAGAGTTTCCAAAGGTCATTAGGGACGGCTCATTTGAGGTAAACTTCACCCTGAAGTAGGTGCCCAACCCTTGTTATTTAATTTTCAGCTTTATTTTCTTACATTTAAAACTCATTAATACAAGTTAGAGAGCACCAAATTGGATAATTCCAGTTGCTTTTGGTACAAAACTGGTGTAGGTTTGTAGTGGAGTATTCTTTGAAGATGAAAAACATCGTTTTGAGGTAATTTCTGCCACAAAAGGAGTTACTCAACTCTTCCTTTTAGCCTTTATGGAGTTCTTATTGCATAACTTGATTTCTTCCATTTTCGAGCATCAATCGTGACTTATTTTCGATATCAAGCTTATTTTTGTTTTTAGAGCCTTTTTACAAAGTCAATTTTGGAATTTCCACCATAGATCTCGTAATCATATTTTAAATTTGATTTTGGGCCAATCTCTAAAAAATGCGATTTTGGTATCAAAATGTTCATATTGACATTGAAATCAACATTTTGATAGTGTGGTGGAATTTGGAGGTGATTCAGGCATGAATAACTATCGTGAAGCAGATTTAGATTGTGCATGATTGACTTTAAGGTATGTAGCAGTATCCATCCTTGACTAAGCTCTTCTTGATAATACTTAGTATAAATTTCATGTTAATTTGGAGTGTACTTGCCTAGTATTCCATTTTCTTCCATTCTATCTTTCTTTCATTTAGCATGCTTTAGACAAGTATAGTCCCTTGAAGACTATAGTTTAAGCTTGGAGTTTTCATGTCCATAGCTAGGCCTTGAGTGTAACATGGTGAATGAGATCCCTGAGCGAACCCCAAACTAGCCTTCTTTGCATATCAAGGTAAATATATAAAGAGAATAACATAAGCAATAGCCAAACACATACTGTAACACCCCACACCTTACAATATTGGCACAATTCAAATGAAACATGACATGATTTGGACCAATTGACGCTAAA
>JAABOM020061044.1:0-45961 GCA_011800125.2 Solanum clarkiae
CTCTCTCTCTCTCTCTCTCTCTCTCTATATATATATATATATATATATATATATATATATATATATATATGTATGTATGTATATGTATATGTATGTATGTATGTACCCTTGTCATCTAACACTTAAATGTAGGTTTATGTCATATCATTTACATTGCATATCCTCATACTTAGTACATTCAAATGTAGATAATGCATACTCTATGCCTGCATTATATTATAATGTAGGAGTAGGTGACCCTTTTGAGTATCCTTGCGCATAGATCTCGATAGTATCACGATCCTGATTGGGTGAGTCCTCCAAATTTGACGACAAAGCCTACTATGTTATTTTTTATGTTTCTTTTGTATTCGAGACAGTCTTTATTTACTTTCTGGGTGAGTGGGGAATTGTTTGAGCCCCCATCTTATGTTATGTTTAGACGAATCTTTTGGACATATGTTACATTTCAATTTCATACTTGTGTACTCCATCTTATATTCTATTTCATTATGAATCATGCTATGATTCAAGCTACATGTAAAGTCATGACCTAATCCTATGGCCTAGGTGTGACACAACTAATGGGGAACCGGAAGAAACCCTAAATAAGCCTCTATGCATAAGTAAGCACATATTTGGTTGCAGAAGCATAAGCAAACATAAAGTAATTAAATCTAAGGGAAACAAGGTTTTGGACTTAAGCTACGGGGGAAATAGGGGCTTTGTACATACATTGCTTGCAATCAACAAATAAGGGAAAGGAACTAAAGGAAGTCTCCATAAATACAAAGCATCATTGAGTCAAAGTCCTCACATATATCAAACAACATCTCTAATTATGAGGGGAACGGGGTCCAAGACATATCTTGGGCTCACCCTCAAAATAATAAATAAAGAAATAAGTACAACATTATCATAATATAAGAAAACTACATAGAAGATAGATTTTGTACTCGAACTAAAGGACACACAACAAGCAAAATCTTCTATGATCCTAATGTTAGACACATGGTGGATATCGAGGAGCACTGGTCCCTACATTGTGAGATCATATAGGCATAGAGTATGCAATTAGTACTTTGAATTTACTAGTATGTTGGCATGCAATGCACAAAAAATAAGTTACAAAATAGTGACCATATGATTATTTAAAACATTTCTCATCCTGTGCAATGCAGGATGATACATATGGAAAGTGAGGAATGCACACTTAATTGATTTCATGATAAAACACTTAAACTTAGAATAATAAGGAACATAGGTCATATGCATAAATACAATTCTAAAAGGTTTTTCACAAATATGCATTACTTCAAGTGAAGGACCATCTTTGCAGAGAATGGGACATTAGAAATCATAACAAGAACTCCACACATACTTGAAAGGAAAGTCATGTATTATATGAGAATAACATTAGTATTAATAATGGACCATAAGTCATGTGAGAAAATCATTTGAAATTGCAAAACATTGAGTTATACAAATTTTAAAACACCTACCAAAGTAGTAAACATCCTTGAGCATATTAAGAGGGAACTAACATAAATCATTATAAGAGAGCATAAACATATCTAAGGAAATCATATATCAAGAATGAAGTATACCATGAGCCTTTGGGAAGTTCATAAGATATATCAAGAGTGACCATAACCGATATAAACCATGTGAGCTAATCCCATAGAGTTCCAATGTCTCCTCTAAACCGGAAGAAAGGGGGAAGTCACTTTTGCAAGGGGAACCCACTAATGCCTAAGTAGATCCACTAAGCCTCATGTGAACCAGACACTTACCTCTAGTTTATGGACTCGGGTACTCATCTCAAGCCCTTGGACTCATGTATTCACCTTAAGCCCTTATCATTAGGGTACTCATTTTTTAAGATTTCTACTGATCACCTATAATCCTTTTACCTATAGTGGCACGTAGTTTTAGAACTTGGGCATTCACCTCTAGTCTACTCGATGCTAAGTAGTGCTTTTACAAAAGTAAAAAATTAAAAGTCAAAGAATCATATCATTAAAATCATTCTAAGTCATGCGTGAGGGCAATTTATCTAACCCCCAAACCATTGATATCATAAAGTCTAAGTCATACGATAGCTCCTTAATCATTCCTTAAATGAGAGATCCTCCACCATCAACATTCATTCCTTAGAAACCTTTCATATATCAATAATAAATATAGAATATCTCATTAGACTTCATTTCTCATTAAAACATCATTTAATAACCTTTCATAAACTTTGGAATGAGTCCTTAACATCTATAATATTCATGAACTTGCAAGCATGTGGTAAAATCTTTTCATAATACATGCTACATTCCATCATATAGCCTTAATTCTAAAACTTGGTGGATTTATGCATAAAGACTTAAAATCATATTGTTCAAGAGTATATGAAATGAATGAAGTAAAACATGATCATTTGGAAACTACTAAAAATAACTCACCATCATGATAGTAAAACTCTTAGTTTAGTAATCATGAAATCCATCTTAAAATTTATAACCTTTCATAGTTTTCATAGTTTCACATCATGCATAACTTTAACAGTCATAAATCAACTCATAGGATAAAGCCTTAATAGATGTTCATGCATTATCAAATCAACACTTAACAAAATCCAATATAAATCATGTTGATAATGAATAATAGGAAGTACCCATAAAATATAGTAAATCTTTAGTTACGTCATCATGAAATTTGTCTCAAAACCGATATTCTTTCATAAAATTTAGCAGCACATATTTGAACCCTCATTATTTGAAGATTAGACTTCAAGACATGTAGTAAAAATCATCAATTTAAATCATTCTGAAACAACCTACCATAATCATACATATCATCTTTCAAAATTAGATATGGAAACATGAAATTTGTCTCATAAAATCTTCAACTTCATAGTATCATATGATATCACAACATTCATAGCTTTGAATATAACAAAATAGATCATAATAGAAAAACTTTTAAAGGAAATCATATAATTCAACTCATTAAATGATAATCCTCAACATATCTTATACATAATTGGAGTAATAAGAAGTAACTATAAGAAATCAACCATTAATATGAGTAATTCCCTGATATGTTTCTAACAAATTTTCCTAGGTTGCCGCCTGAGGGGGAGGTTAATTTTGTGATTAAGCTTGATCTGTGTACTAAGCCCATATCTATTCTTCCTTACTGGATGGCTCCTGCAAAGCTTAAGGAGCTCAGTTCACAATTTTGGAGTTTCTTAGATCTAAGATTCATATGGCCTAGTGTTTCTCCCTGGGACTCTCTGGATGTGTATTCACTATCGGTAGCTGAATAGGGTGATGGTGAAGAATTGTTATCCTCTGCCACGTATTGACAACTTTTTTGATCAGTGGTAGGGGGCTTCAGTGTTCTCTAAGGTTGATCTTAGATTAGTATACCACCAATTGAGGATCCGGGCATAGGATGTTCATAAGACTGCCTTCTGGACCTATTATGGGCATTACCAGTTCCTTGTCATGCCATTTGGGTTGACTAATGGCCCTGCCACACTTATGGATTTGATGACTCAGCTATTTCAGCCTTATCTAAACATTTCTATTATGGTTTTTATTGATGATATTCTTGTATATTCGCCGAGTCGATAGTAGTATGCCCAACATCTTTGTATTGTGCTATAAACACTCTGGGATCATATATTATATGCTAAATTTTCTAAGTGTAAGATGAAGCTCAAGTTTGTGACTTGCTTAGGTTGCATGGTGTCTGACGCGGGTATTAGAGTGGATCTAGTTAAGGTCGAGGCAATTTGTGGCTGGGCTAACCCTCCTTCAGTGTCAGAGATTTAGAGTTTCATTAGGTTGGCTAGGTATTTAATTTTCTATCAAAATACAACACATTTGATGCTTAAAACTTACGATTTTGTGTGTTCTTAATGTGACATTTATGGTTTTATGTGTTTTGTTCTTAGTTTTTGCAAGAAAGTAGGTTGGCTAGATTTTGGGCCAAATTGCTGACTTTTCTAATTTTTAGTGGTTTACAAGATCTTTTATAGTTTTGTAAAGATCTCCTATGAAGTTTGAGATCTAAAGTTCAGTCAGATGAGACGTCTTTACAAGTCGTAGATCACTCTACAAGTCATATAGAGTGATTTCATGAAGAATTCCACTGAGATCTAGTGAAGAACCAGTTGAAGCAGATGAAGTTTACGAGAGCACAATATGAGTCGTGAATTAGTCTACGACTCATAAATTTGATCTATAGCAGTGAATTCCAAGATCTCAAGAGCTGAATACGAGACCTGATTATGACTCATAAATCAGTTTAAGAGTTATAAAGCCCTGTCATATAAAGCCACCGACCAGTTTTTCTAATTTTTTAGTTCCTGTTTGCAAATACTACCAATAGTAATTTTTAGGTTATTATTTAGCGGAGGATAGTAGAGAATGTCATTATAAAGTACTTTTAGGGTTTTGTACCTGGAGACTTCAATCTTGGAGGAGAATACACTTGTGGATTCATTGTACATTCGAATCTTGTGATTCTGAATATATTTTGGATTTGCTTGCTCTTCAATTCAATTGGATAAGTGATTAATTATGTTTTCTCAATTCATGATGTATTCATTTACCCATAACATGAGTAGCTAAATGCACAACTTGGGGTTGTCAGGACAATGAAGATCTAACCAAATAAACTCAGTTAATTTGCAGTTCTTGGAATAAGCATTTGCATGTATTAATCAATTCTATTTGTTTTGCATATTTTCTAGTGTTAGCCAACATTAGAGCTTGCCTAGTGTTGCCTTTTCAATCTAGGTGGTAATGAATAGCAAAAGAGATTGATTAACAGGATTCCATGATGTATTCTCATCTAATCAACCGAACTAGACTAAGGGGAGGTTGACTGGGACTATGGGTAATGGTATTGCACACTGTGGAGATCGGCCAAGTCACATAGTGAAATTCTCTTCTCACCTTTGACCAAAGGACTTGGTGAACTTAAACTACCGTCCTATATGTTATACTCTAGTGGAATATTGGGTTATCTGGATATTGAGTTAGTGAATCATGGGGAACACAATTCCCAAGTTACTCTCCATTATTGATTGCCTCTTGCTTTAGTTAGTTTAGTTTAATTTCTTGTTGAATATTGCAAACCCCCCTTTTGGGGAATTGAGTTGTTAATTACTTGAATTGAGTATTGGTGAATTCATTGTGAGTCTCCATATTCTCTGTGGGATTCGACCCTAACCTTTGTTAGGTTTTACATTTGACAATGACCGTTTTATCCTCCAAAAGAGAGGTGTAACTTGGGCGTGATCAAAGATTATAGCGGTGTTATCGGGAAATACGACCATACTTAATTGAATCCACTAGTAATTGTAATTCAAGTGTTAATCCTTAGTTGCCTTGTATTTTACTTTTGTTTTTGTTTTTGTTGTTATTTTGATTATTTACAAGGTATACTAGTAGTGTATGCCCCACACTAGGAGTCAAGGCAATCCCTTTACTCCACTTGATCGAGAGATCTAAAGAATTACAAGGAGAATAACCCAAGAAAATGCTGACATTGCAGGCAATGCCGCCTTGAATCGAAATGTTAATGATGATGATCAGAATGACAACCCACCTCCTTTGGAGAATATTCCATAGCCTAGGGATTTCAATGATAATGCTTACCGGTGGAATCAATATAGATTGAATCCTATGACTATGGATATGACTGGAGCTGTTGTGTTGCCAACACTACCGGTAGACACAAAGTTCACTATTTCTAGTGGGTTACTTCAAATGCTACAAAATCATGGATTATTTGCGGGCCTACCATCAGAGGATGCACATAGCCACTTGCACAATGTGGCATTTGTTTCTAAGAGTGTGATGAGGACACAATATCTGTCTATGGATGTGGGACTTTGTGTTTTCCCAATATCTGTTACGGGCAATGTAGCATTAGGGCTATCTGAGCTCCCACAAAGTTCAATCACTAGTTGGGCAGATTTGCAGAAGGCCTGTTTGGAGAGGTAATTCCCTAGATCTAATAAGCTCAATTTAAAGGATTAGATCAACATTTTTGAGAAACTTCCTGGTGATTCGATTAGCACTACATAGGAGTAGTTTACTAAGTGTTGAGGAATGTCCCTGACAACAAGATAGTTGATGATGCCTTTGTGGAGATCTTCTACCATGACCTTGATGAGAATAATCAAGCTTGTTCCGACACCATTATGGGGAGCATGTTTTTAGATCTACCATTTGCAAGGATTGCGAACATATGGAATAAGTGGTGAAGATGAATATGCATGGGGATAAGAGGATAAAGCTTCTATGAGGAGCTCATGTGCTCTTAATGTTGGTTCAGAGCAAGCCCAGATCAATGAGCCGATTATGCAACAACTTGTTCAACTTCGTACAAGCATGGATATGTTAATCAAGCAGAACCAAGAAAGAGTAAATGTGGTAATTCAATAACGTCTACGTGCATCCGTGTATGACGATTCTTATTCTGAGGAGGATGCTTACTTTTTGAATGATCAGATGGGTGGTTTCTTGACAAATGCCCAAGGGTCCAATTAGGACTATTACCGCCAAGGTCAAAGAAACCAAGGCCAGAACTATGGTAAGATGGAGCTTATAGAGACAACCGAGGTGGTTATTATGAGAGGAATATGGGTCCAGAAGTGGAATGGGGAAGAAGAGATGGTTTCAGAAATAGTCCATATGTGCCACCACATAAATGAGACGCCGGTACAAGTAATTCTAGAATTGATGAGATTTTTGATCATTTGTCGAAGAAGGCCAAGACATAAGATGAACTCTAAGGGGTATGAAATCTGATATTTCAAGTATTAATCAAAAGATAGAGTCTCATTCTATTAAGCTATCAAACAGCTTGAGAAACAATTTGGTCAAGTGTCAACTCAGTTCAGTCAGCGTCCAAGAGTTGGTTTTATGGTAAAATCCAATGAAGGGGTAATTTTCTGAAGTTGAATCTACGAACAATCAGATGAGCCATAGAATAAAGTACAAGTCATAATGATGGTTTCATATCCTGAGGATCAGAAAGTGTAAAGTTGCTGAAAAGTCATCAGACAAAACCCTATACAGGCCTAAATCTGAATACAACCTATAGAAAGGTCTCATAGAAGTCAAACCCAGAATTGAAGATGAAGTACACAAATCCTCGATTATGGGCCATAGAACATTATACAACCCATAAATATGCTCGTAATGCCTGCCGAATTCAATTCTCCTATTCTGATTTGGACTTTCGCAGATTTGTTTACGAGACATTGACTATGACTTGTATGATGGCTTATGACTCATAGGTCCTAATCTCGTAGTAGACCCAACACTTGGAAAAATTTTGATTTCATACCTGAAAACTATAAACCCACTTATGACTCATAGGGGATCCTACGAATCGTAGGTTGGCTCGTAGTGTGGGTGCCACCTTCTGATACTTATTGTTTCTCTCCACGAGGTATAACTATGAGTCGTAACCTTCACTATGACTTGTAGGCATGCTCGTAGAAGCCGCCTCAAAGCATGATTTATCACTTCTTTAGCTCTTGGTTTGTTCTTGCAACCTATTACTTAAAATACACCAAAATACCTATTGATGCAACTGGTTCAAAGTCTCAACAATTTCAATACGCTATTAACTTACTAATCAACAATTAAAATACGATAAAATGTCTAAAAATAAAAAAACACACAAAAGATGCTTGGGTTTCCTCCCAAGTAGCGCCTTATTTAATGTCGTGGCTCGACTCAGTCATTCATTAGTACTCAGACTTCCTCATGAGCTCCATCACAGCTTCTAGTTGCTCAATCTGATCACCCAGACTTTACATCGATATGGTTTATTGTTCCAGTTTGTAATTACATTTGAGGATGTCGAACTTTATCTCCCTGACAATGTCACCTTGCTCATTCACCTTGGTCAGAACTTGTTCAAGCATATGCTCAATTGGGGTCTGTTTATCAGTGATACAATGCTAATGGCCAACCTTGTCCAATGTGCCGCATTTTCATTTTTGGATTTACTGGAGGCTCCCGTAGGTGCACTAGTACTTGTTCCTGCTTGCCCTTGAAGGTGTTGGTAGACTTGGGCAACTACAGATAGCTTGTCCATAATCTCAATTATCTCATTAAATGATCACCTTACGAACTCCCAACAATCTCCTCCAAAAAATGCGTCAGCCTGCCCTCGTAGTTCAGAAGTTAGTGCTAGATGGAAGCTAGCTGCCAATTCATCATCAGTTAGACCATGGTTCTGATTTGCTGCCAAACACTGGTTGTATCTCTCCCAAGCCACTAACAAAGGTTCCTCTAGCATTCTTTTTAAGTTACAGATGTTGTTCTGTAGCTTCTGCTTGTCGGACTCCTTATCAAAGTTTCTGAGAAAGACTCTCTGTATCTCCCCCCCAGTTTGAGCAAACATCAGGTGGGAGGATTGACCACTATTCTGGAGCTTCATTCCGGAGAGTCATGGGGAAAATTTGAAAAGCCAGAGCCTCCCAAATAGGATGTCTTGTCCCAAGGACCTCCCTCGGCATTTGATTGAAATTCTATAGATAAATTTGGGCACCCTCGGACCCTTTCCCATGAAATAGGGAACGCCTCTGTAAAGCTTCCAACAAATCGGTTGCAATGTAAAGCTTCTGCTCAGTCATAGTGCCAGCCAACCGGTACCCAGAATTACTAACAAAAACAAATAGAAAAAGTAAAATACAAGGGACTCTAGAAATTAACACTAGAATTAACTAATAGTGAAATCAAATCAAACCTAGCCATATTGCCCAGCAACGGCGCATAATTTTATAATGATGGTCATGTTCCAATAAGAAAGCGGTCGCTATCAGTAATTAACCTAACTGATGTTAGGGTCGAATCCACAAGGAATACAGGGCTTGACTACAGGATTTCACTACTAATCATTTCTAGAATCTATAACTAAAATCTCTAAAATGGGGGAGGGGGGTTTGTGATTCAAAAACAACATAAAATAAATGTTAACTCGAATACGGAAAAATGCTCAATTTTGGGAATAACTTGGGAATTGTGTTCCATATGGTTTGATGACTTAATTATCCTAGATAACATAACTATGGTTAGTGAATCCTATGCAGGATGGTAACTTAGGTTCTTCCAGCCCTCTTGTGAAGGTGAAGGTCAAATTTCACCATGGCATGTGGTCGGCTATCATGGCGTTCCAACTAATTGTTACCTATTGTTCTAGTCAACCTCCCCTTGGTCAAGTTTGGTCGAATAGACAGGAACACATCAACAAAATCCTGTCATCTACTTCCCTTTTCCTATTCGTCACTACCTTGGTAAGGATAGTGATAGTAGGAAAGGTTTAGTGTTGGCCACCACCAAACAACATTAATCATGAAGGAAAATGAACAATACATGCAAAACCCTAATCATAAATATGCACAAAACCTAGGACATTTCAAGTCAACTACCCATGGTTCCCACAATCTCAAGTTATGGGTGCTTAGCTACTCATGGCTAAAGCAAAACATACAAAAATGCAAATAAGAGATATAGTTGAGAGTTTCACCAAAAACAATGAAGGAAATAGGCACCACAAGTTGCAAACCCACAAGCTTGATTGATCAATAATGTGTACAAAGCAACTTCTATGAAACCTTTCTATGGGCTATATTTATTGTTATGACCCATATAGGGTTTCCTCTAATGACTTTTTAGAAAATCCCAACTTCTGATCCTCAGGATACGAAACCTCATCCACGAATCATATTAATTTCCACGAGTCATCTGACAACTCGTGAATGCAACTTCACAAAATTGGCCCTTCACTCGATCTCCACTACAACACAACTCTGCGGCTTGTTGAAACTTCCACAACCCATAAGGTGCTTCCTATATAAAAAAAAACAGCAACTACACACTTAGCTCAAGATTTTGCCAAATCCTGTAATCCTAAAAAACAAACACAAAAATACATAAAACCGACTAACATCACTTTGAGAACACCCAAAATTTCATATTTTAAGCATCAAAAGTATTATATTTTAATAGCGCATCAAAAGTATTGTATTTTGACAGCACATCAACTATCAACTATCACAAACCACAATATCAACAATCACATACCACAAATTTCTTTTGATAAGGCACTTGGATGGAAGAGTTTTTCCCTTTGACTTGGATCATCCATGGCCTTGCTAATCATGTCTCGTCTCACCACATACATTGGCACGGTGACCTCTCCTTCTTGAGGCCAAGTATCTTCAATTAGATCTTCCTCATCAAACCATTGGGAATGGCTACGTCTCTCCCTTCACATGGGTCTTGTTCCTCACCACCTTTATCATCAAATACATCTTTATCTTGATGCTTCTCTACACATCCTTCTTCTTGTTCCACCTCTTCACCAAGGTATAATTCTCCTCCTTGGACTATGACATTCAACTGATTAGGGTGCTTCTGCATCATATGACCCCATTCTTTATATTTATGACATTGAATGCCTTTAGAATACTTGATCAGTTCTTTATTACTCCCTTCTTTCGGTGGATACTTTGAAGCATTCCTTTCAATGGATTTTTTCTCATAAGGCATCTTAAGATCCTTGCCTTTGTCCCAACTTAAGGATGTTTGAGCTTTTTCCTTGTTCTTACTCTAAGAATTGGTGGTGATATACCTTTGTACTTAGACAATTTTTCCTCCTTAAGTTCCCTCTCTATCTCATGGGTCACTTCAAAGATGCCATTCACACTAGTGAACTTGTGAATTGTCATCTTAGAAGAGATCTCTTTGTTCAATCCTACCTTAAAGTGAATAACAATATTCTCTTCATTCTCATTACACTCTAGCCTTAAGATCAAATTTTGTAACTCATCATAGTAGGTTGTAATAGTCTTGTTTCCTTGCCTCAAATTGTATAATTTGGCAAGCAACTCTTGCCTACACTTTTTCGGTACATATTTGACTCTCATTAGGGCTTTCTTCTTGGCCCATGTTGGTGGTATTCCTCCTTGAAGGACTAGATGGTATCTTTTCATATGTTCCCACAATGTAATTACATACCTTTCAAATTGAGCAATAGCAAAATAACTCTTCTTGACCTCAGCTAAATTATTAACTTGAAAAATCCTCTTACAAAGTGACTTCCATTCTAGATAACCATTGAGATTACACCCTTCTTTGAAAGTTGGGAGACCAGTCTTGATAGAGTTGATTTCCACATCTCAACCTCCATTTCTTCCTTGGTCAATATTATAAGGACCTCTTAGAAAGTTGAATTGTTGGTTACTTTGCTTTTCTCTGAACATTTGCGGCTAGTTCACATAAGGTCTTCTTCTAAGTGGAACTGGACCACATCTACCTCTTTGACCTCTATGTCTTATTTGTACTCTCGACACATTCTTTGGGAAACATTTCATAGCGCCTCTTCACCTTTACCTTCATACTCTTCTTGGGACTCTTCATCCCTTACTTCCTTGACTTGAATTGGTTGATGCCGATCTTAGGGTGCTTGGAAGTGTAGAATTTCATTTGGTGGTGCTTGATAAGATCAATTTGGGTTTCATGGAACTTCTGGAGTCATTTTGGGTTATGGCGGTTGTGTGGTATTTTGGGTATTGTAGTTGAGGTTCATTGGTGTTGGATTGAATACTTGATGGAAGGTTCAGGGTGTCATAGTAGGAGAAGTAAGATGGTTAGGACCACTTATGGAAGATTGATAGGTAGTTTGTGGAGTGGTATTCATAGAGTTAAGTTGACCCTCTACATTGATCATTATACCATCCATAGTCGACACACTACCTTGAATGATGGGTACTTGAACCTCTATGACTTCTATTCTCTAATTCATAGTGGTAATCACTTTCATTATAGCATCCTACGTAACTCTTTTAGTAAGTGCTGGAGTTTCATTTTCACTTGTCATGGTACCTATTAAAACATCACTCAATAAAAACCATAAACAATGTTAGATTAGTAAAATAATACTCACAATTGCTCGTGTTTACACACCTTTGATTGCCTCCCAAATTGGATCAGCTAAGTTTTAAGATTGCTTATACTAGTTGCTTTAGAAGATGTCAATTTTCTACTCTTGATCGGAGTAGATTCTTGTTTCGACAAGAATGGATGACTCAATTAAAGAAAATAGACTTGAATAAACAAACTAAATATGAAATAAAATGAATAAAAGCACATAAGAAATGGCACTAACATGGAAAAGGATTCAAGAACTAATAATCAACAAGTAGATCAATCACGAGTTGAAAATTAGTTAGGAATCTTGAAAACAGATGAGAATCAAAAGAAAGGAAAATAAGAATTTAGAATCTAAGATTGGTCGAGGCTCGGATCTTTGAGTACAGCATTTCAAAAGTCAAAATTGACGTTCATCTTGAAACGAACCCAAAACAAGTGCTCGAAAATGTGCCTCAAAAGTGCCTGAAAAATTATAATTTTCATATATCTTAAAATTTCGTGTAATGTTAAAAATCTGACTTTATATTATTTACTAGGGGAAAAAATTGAGTGGGAAATAGGTCTAACCCCGATTTTAGAGCAACCATATAAAAAATTTTCCATAAAATTTGATTTCCAGAATCGATTCGCGATGGTACTGTGACATGCAACCATTGTGGCGCTGTGTAAAAGTATCCTCCACATTGGGTCCAGGTCGCAAACCAGACGCGGACCTATGTTATTTTGCTTCCAATTTTTCCAGTTCTATTTTGCTACATAACACCCATGTTTCTAAATTGATTTACTTATGGGTATTACTTAATATGAATTTGACTATGAACTATGTTGGAGTTTTGTAAAACTGTGACTGTTTAAGCATATTTTGAGCTATGAATCTTTGATCTATCTTGAGTATTGATGAAACGTTTTGATGTATATTTCATGAGGGTACTACCAGGTATTGGAGGGTGGTCTTATATTGAAGTTACTTGCATGATTTCACTCTTGTATTGCACGATTTTATACTAGCATTGCACACCCTCTAAGTATTTGATAAAATGTCTGGTTAATGCATCTTGAGTTGTTGAAGGCCTAATACATGATATATGAGTTTAGTGACTTTATGATGATGAAAGATATGTATATATGTATTGATTTTCATGAATAGCATCTATAGTATTGGAAGTTGATCAATTGCCTCATTAAGGGGGTAGTAGGCATGAAATATCATGTTTGGGGGTATGTACCTCAATTGTCTCGCTCAAGAGGTAGTAGGCCCGTGCAACCATGTTGGGGGATTTTTAACTCAATTGCCTCGCTATAAAGAAAGTAGGCTCGTGCAACCAAGTTCGGGGGTTTGTACCCCAATTGCCTCACTAGGGAGGAAGTAGGCTCGTGCAACCATGGTGAGGGGTTTGTACCTTATCCAACTTGCTCGGCGGGTGGTAGGCCCGTACAACAACAACGAGGGGTTTGTACCCCAATCGCCTCGCCAAGGAGGTGGTAGGCCTTGGTTACTAATGATGGTCTCTTTCTACACGTGTATTATATTCTATGTAAGCATGCTTTATTACAAGCATCATTCATGCATGTCATATTGCTATATGCTCATTTATTGCCTAAATATGCATTTCAATTATGTTGCTTATCTCTTGTTGCATTGCATGTTACATACTTAGTAAATTCAAACATACTAATGCATACTCTATGCCTATATGATGTTACCATGTAGGGATCAGAGCACCACTTGATCATCCTCCTCCTCCACGTGGCTAGTATGAATTATCTCAAAGCAAGTTAGTGAGTCGTCAACTCCAAGGACATACTTCTCTTGATTATGATATATATTGACTCCTCTTATATCAGATACTTATGATTATGAGGGTGAGTCCATTTGCTTTTCATGACCCCCACTAAGTTCTATGTTTAGAGGTGTTGTTGGACAAGTTATGTAATAAAGCCACGAGTTTGATTTCTCTCAACTCTCTTGATATTTTATGATATGAAAGGTGTCTCATAGCCCTGTCTATCCCTATTTACTATTCTATATCATTATTTTATTGCTTTCGTGACCAAGGATGTGTAATGATAAGTTAGAAGGCTTGCTTAGGGTCCCTTCGGGTTCCCCATGTGCCGTGTCACGTCTAGGCCCTAGGCTTGGGTCGTGACAAACTTGGTATCAGAGCACTAGATTGTTAATGGTCCTTGGTATCCAACAAACTGTGTTGATTAGAGTTTTATTCATGGTTGTGTTGTACACCACAACTATGAGTAGGAGGCTATGAGATATTTTAGGAAATGTCTCCTTTCTTCTTATTCTATTTCATGCTATAGAAGTTAAAGCAAGGTTTCCCCCTTAACAATTATTCTTTGTTATGCTATATCATGCCTAACACAAGAGAAGAAGAGCCCGCACAACCGAGGAGCAACTGGCTCATGGTGAACTCCGGGATGCTCTCATTTTGCTAGTTTAAATTGGGGATAACCAAACTAACCAAGGGGCCCAAGCCCCTCATGCTCCTATTCCGGTATCTCGGGTGAGGGACTTTATGAGGATGAACCCTTCGGAGTTCAATGGGTATAAGGTGGAAGAGGACCCTCAAGAGTGTATTGATGAGGTATACAAAGTGTTAGTTATCATGGGTGTGAGTTTTGAAGAGAAGGTGGAGTTGGCGGCTTACCAACTCAAAGGGGTATCCCAAATATGGTACTTAATGGAAGGAGGAGAAGGGGAACAACAATGTGGTTCTATGGGAGAAGTTTAAGGCGGCTTTCCTCAACCAATTCTTTCCTCTTGATCTTAGGAAGGCAAAAATGATGGAGTTCATGAATTCAAAGCAACGGTGTATGAGTGTGATGGAGTATGGCCACAAAGGGAGGGGGTTCTAAATCAGCCTAGGGCAGGCAGGCACTTCGGGTGAGCAAAAGGGGTCAATATGTAGTCTCAAACCTATTGTAGGAAAGCACCTGGGTGTGCGTCTGTTGCTACTGGGTGTAGGATACAATGCAATAAGAGATGACATCATAGTCTAAATGCATAACAATAGGCAATAGACATCATATTACAATTTGGCATGTATGATCAATGTATAAGTAAAACATGCTTAAGTAACTCATGCTTATACAGGGTATCGTATGTGTAGAAGAGACCAAGCTATCTTTTCAAGGTACAAACCCCTTGGTGGTTGATGATGGATTCACGCCATCACCTTGGGGTGTGGTACAAACCCCTCACATAGTTGATGATAATCACACCTTATCACCACGGTGGCGAACTACAAACCCCTCATATGGTTGATGAGTACAAATCCCCACCTTGGTTATCCGGGATCTTATCCCCTCGGGTTGGGTATGGTCTAATGCAATAATTTATATAGAGTTTATCGTATACATAAGCTCATTTCATCATCATATACTCAATCACATCATATCTCAGGATTTGGACCTTCAACTCCTCAAGAAACCACATACGCTCATTTTATCAAACACTTAGAGGGTGTGTACGAGTCGTTGGGAATATGAAGAGACAAACATCTCTTTGGCTCTTCATATTCCTTTGAAAAGTGTTCCCTTTTAGTTTATAATCTCCCCCTCCCAATTCCCTTTCACTAGTTAATTCATGCTTAAATCTTTCACCCACTAAGATCCCCCAGCAAGCCAAGTGCACACTAATAGACTTATCCGGTCTTTCTTCTCCTATTCATTCGTTCGTTCACCTGGTAAGTTCAGTCACTCAAACATGATAGATGATTCCATATGCACACAATTAACAATCTCAAGGCTATAACACCTAATTTTGGACTTAACAAATCATTGTAATTAAGAGCAACTCTAATTTCACATTCACTAAGAATTTTTGTGCATAGACATTAAACCCATTATAATCATCCACTCAATCATGTACTAACAAGACAAATCGATGATCAAAGTTAAATAAAAAGCTTACCACAATTAAGGATTACCTTGAAGAACACAAAGAGAGAAGTTGATAGAATGTGAAACCTTAGGTGCCAGAAAACTCACTAGAAAATGGGGTTGGATCACCGAAAACTGGTCCAGAAAGGGAGGGGAAAGGGGAAATTTTTGAATTAAAGGTACATTGCCTAGCAACACAGTTCAAAATCCAAAGAATGAAGGGCAATGTATGGTGGTTACTACTAGAGGTGGCAAGAGTACAATTGATCCTCCTATGTCAGTTGAGGTAGAAGATGTTCGTGAGGAGATAGTTGCAGGTAAGGTCGTGATTGAAGGAGATGATTGCGTCAAAGATGGGGTGGCTGAGGTAGCTAAAAAGCCTCAGAAGTATAAGCCCATCGTAAGTCCTCCTCCTCCTTTCCCTCAAAGACTCGAAAAGAGGGAGGAGGAAGGCAGGTTCAAACACTTTCTCTCTATGCTTAAGCAACTATCCATCAACATCCCTCTAATTGAAGTTTTGGAGAAAATGTCGTGTTATGCAAAGTATATGAAGGATTTGGTTGCCAAAAAGAGTACAATGAGTCAAGAGCTTTCTAAAGAGCTTCAACATCGTAGTGCTATCACTACTAACTCATTGGATTAAAAGCGTGAAGACCCAGGTGCTTTCAATATACCTTGCACTATAGGATATGTGGAGTTCACAAGAGCACTTTGTGATCTGGGTGCTAGTATCAATTTGATGCCTGTTGTAGTTCTCAATAAGCTTGGATTGGATGCCCCTTCTCCAACTGAGATGCGGTTGTTAATGGCGGATAGAACAGTCAAGATATTGGAGGGGATACTTTATTATTTGTTGGTAAAAGTGGACTAATTCATATTCAGTGCAAATTTTGTGATTCTTGATTGTAAAGTTGATTTTGAAGTATGTATTATCTCAGGGAGATCATTTCTGCCCCATGGGATAAGCTCTAATAGATATGGACTTCGATCAACTCAGATTTAGGGTGAATAATGAAGAAGTAGTCTTCGATATTCGCCAGTCTATAAAGCATCCAGATGAGTTGAAAAGTGAGGTTTGGATAATCGGTGAAGTCTATTCGCCAATTTTTCTAAGTCGTGCTGCGACAATAAATCAGGCGCTACTTGGGAGGCAACCCAAGGAATTTTGATGTTTTAGCTTAGTTTTGAGTTTATTTTCAATTTATAGATTCTTAGATAGTTGTGTGATTGTGTTTTGATCGCTATTTTCAACATTGGGTTTGTTGCATATAGGGGTGCAAGTGAATATTATGAAGAGTATGCAGGTAAAAGACTAAGGCAGTAGATTTTGCCGAGAATGCATTAGGTATATTTCTACGAATGGACTTACGAGTCGTATTGCACTTTACGACTATTAATCCCATCTCGTAGAGATTTTTAGTAAGCATGAATAGTATGAACTTAACCCATGAGCCAACTTTATGACTCATACATCAAACTACGAGTCGTGAACGGGGTTCAGGTAAGATTCTAAATTTTTCTAATTGTTGATAAGTCTACGAGATTAGGACATATGAGTCGTAGACACATCTACCACTCATAATTGGTGTTTCATAGACCCAAGCCTAGTGATTTTAACCATTGACCCGGTAATGGTATAAAAGGGGGGTCAAAATATTTTGACCCCACTTTTACCCTGATTGACCTTAGTTTGTGGTTTTGAAATGGTGTTTGATGACATAGGAACATGACGTGATGTGAATCATATAGGAATTGTTGGAAAGTTAGATTGTTCCATGCTTGATCCTTTTTCGATAGGGGTGAACGTTTTTTTGAAATTGTGGTAGGGTTTTGGTTGTTTTGTACAAAACTTGTGAGTGTTCATATGTTTGCTTTGGTGGTGGTAGAATTTAGGATTGAATATGTTATTTGGGTCCATGTGATTAACTTAGACAGGTCAGGTACCTGAAATTTCTTATTCACTAGAGTCTTTTACGACTCGTAGATTTTTGTACGAGCCGTAATTCCCTTCGGGAGAAATTCCAAGACACTTGATAATATAGATATTCATTAGACGAGACCTTATATGAGTTGTAGGTCACTCTATGAGTCATAGATGGATCTCACAGATACTTGCCTATTGTTCAATTACTCTTTGGATTTCTACATGAAACATTTTACGATTTGTGAAACACTGAACGACTCGTACCTTGGTCTCGTATAAATTTCCAGTAAATGTTATTATTCTGAACCACTGATCAGAGCACTTTACGACTCATAGTGCTCACTATGAATCATAAAGTACCTCTCGTAGAGCCCTTATACAACTTATTTTATGAAGTTTTCACTTTTTGTTTCTTGATTCTTGTTGCTAACTATTGTTTATTTATGTTTAATTTTCAAATACTATGTCCCCAGAAGTTAAACCTGCAGAGATTGAGGCTTTTAAGAGGCAACTCAGGGATGAACCTAGAAATATGACCCTTTGAATACTGAGTAGACCCCTCAGCTGAGTGGGTTAGCGGTGATATATGATGCCCATCGTGACCCAACAGCACCTCCATTACAAACAAGAGTTGTTGCTAGAGCTGGGCAACGTCAGGCTTAGAGTGATAGTCCATCCCAGTATGAAGAGAAATGTAGTGAAAAGAATGGGAGTAGCATGCCCCAGATGACACGATTAGTAGAGGAGTCTAGTTTTGAGGATGGCTATGAGGATAGAGGAGATGTTGAGTCCTCCATCGCACCATCTTCTTCTTCAGCACTACATGCTAGTACTCATCGGTGGTGCATCGAGGGGATGGAGGAAATATTTTTGGAGGGCAGGTAGTCCAAGGAGTGGGGCAAACCCACCCATTCATATGAGGATCTCAGTGTTATTGGTAAAGGACTGATTCTTGTATGAGAGTTTTACACATCGTATTTATCTATGATTCGGCAAGACTTTCCCAAGGGGAAGAGGCTTATCTCACAGCCCAGATTGACAGATATTCGAGTGAGAGGGTGATGGGTCGATATTTCAAAGGATATGATTAGCCATGTACTTTTTGGTTCCAAGTACCGTGCCCCAAGATCAACTGCGAAGTTTGATTATATGATCAGGCAGGCCAGAAATTCATTGATCATGAAGTATCCAGTACATTGAATGTCACTTTTGAGATGGGTGGATGGTCACATTGTGGAATAGGGTCTATAGCATGCTTGGTTCACCACCAACACTAAGCCTATAATTAAGGCTTCATTGATTCTCCCCGCCAAATTTTGGTAGGTGGTTATTAGATCCCGCATCTGGCCTACTTTGGCAGATAATACTTTGACACCAGAGCGTATAGTATTGGTCGCCAGCATCTTGGCTGGCTATGACATTGATTGGGCCTGACTCGTAGCGAAGCCAATTCATGAGTCAGAACTAAAGAGGGCCCACCTCTATCCCATTCCTGGTCTTGGTCTATAAACTCTGTTTAGAATCTCGGGTGGAGATACTTCATCAGCTGGACCACTTGGTTGAGGCCCAAATGTACCTTGGAGGCAATCCTAATAAAGGCTGATGAGTATCCAGTGGCAACTCGGTAAGCACAACCCTCACTACCACCACAGATATTTGCCCCAGAGCCGTTACCTAAGGGTTCGATGACTGCTGACACTACCTAAGGGTTCGACATCTGCCACCACTACTACTGCTACTGCTATTACTGATGGAAGACCCCAACAGCTTGAGGTAGTTCATTTTGAGAAGGGTCGTACTATAACTACTCCTATACCAAAGGCCACCACTACATAGCTTTCTACACCGGGAATGGTGTTTTATGTTTCCGTTGTCTCTATTCAGGCCATGGTGTTACGATTATCATATGCTGTGTCCTAGTTGTCTCATCTTATTCAGCAGCTTAAGCGATGGATCCGCCAAACTGTTACAGACTTAGAGCGGTGCCAGGTGTTCACCACCTCTATTATTCAAGAGCGTGTTTCTGGAGTGGATACCCGTATCGATGCCTTTAAGAACCAGGTTCAAATGAGGTTAGTTGAGGCCCGACATTTAGATTTGTCAGCCGTCTATAAGAAGATTGAGAAGCTTAGGGCTTAAATGACAACTTCACTTGTGGTGCCTGTGACACTACCAAAGACTACATCTACGGAGCCGTTATTTAATTTATTTGCCTCCACGGAGCCTTCACGAACTCCCCTCGAGAAGTGCCCTTACACAGATGAGGACCCTGTTTAGAGGAATGTACGTGCAAAGTACTCCAAGATGAGAAGGACGAGCACGAGCTGGCCTAGAGGACATCAAGGCAAGAGGAGGATATGAGGCTAGCTCAGGAGCATAATAGGGCAAAGGTTATTGGCCCCTCTAGAAAAAGTACAGCAACTAAGGAGATTACCCTACAGGAGGGGGATGGATAGACTCAGCTATAGAGTGGTGCATAGGTGCTAAGATATGTTTTTTACCCTTATTCTATTTTTGCTTGATTTGGTGCATTGGGGAAAATGCACAATTTTTTTGATGGGGTATGGGTAGTTATGGGCCTCAGTAAAGTCTAAGTAGCTTATGATCCATAACTACCCCAAATTTTAATCCCAAGGTTTTCTTACTTGTGTTCTTTTTTCCTCATGGATATTCAATTTCTATTAAACCGGAACGTTTAGGATGTTTAGATAATATTTGTAGCATATAGTACTAATACTTATGGCATATAACATGTTTTGCCACCAAAAAATTTGATCAGTAGTTAAATGGCAACCGTGTATATTTGCGTGTTTGGCAATAATTATTCTGATAACTGAGGGTAATTGAGACATGAAGCATGATCTGTGAATCTCTTGTTGACAATGCTTGTTGTGTCGTATGTGTGATCTTATTTTGCTAGATTCAGGTATTTTGTGCTAATTCAAAACTTGCCTTGTTACTCTAAGTTAGATTGTATATTAAATGTATTAGAAAGGGATCTTAGGTCTTTGTTCTTTAATTAGTCCACTTTAGCCTAAAATTATCAACCAAATGAAGTTTCACCCCTTGTTCCAAATATTTGAGCCTTACATATACCAATTCTTTCAATAGCACCTAATTAACCTAACCATGTCTAATGAAAGAACCTTGAAATTGGCCCTGGTCTGTCCTTGAGCATTGTGTACCTTGATTGAGGCAAAATGGTTAAGTTAAGGGTAGCTACCAAAAGTGTCCCTCATTTTGGGAATAGATATTATATACTTTATCATAGGCTAAAAGGCTAAGTTGAGGGTGGCCTGATGTAGGGGTAAAAGCACAAAAATAACGTGGTGCGTTGGGAATGAGGAGAAAAAGAAGAAAATCATGTAATAAGTGCAAGAAAAAAAAAGATTCCTTAGATTGAGATTAAAAGCAAAATGAAGTGTAAAAATGAGAAGAAAATACTAGAAAAAGCTTAAATGTGGAAAAAGGGAGAATAAGGTGAAAAGATTCTACTTGGTGAGGTGAAAGTGGTGAAAAGACATAGTTCAAAGATAGCTTTCAGTCACTATTTTTCCAAAATGCCATACCAAAGCCCCCTGAGCCTACGTTACAAGCCTAGAAAGTACTAAAGTGATCCTAGTCCAGTTGGTTGAACATCTGAGGCATAAGTATAGGGGCAAGACTCTGGTATTAGTCATTATGCATGAACATCTTTTGTGAGAGTGAGTATTTTGCACAGGCCTAAAGCTAAAATTGAAATCTTCATTGATTGTAAAAAATGGGACTTTTTTCTGTGAGGGTCTTGCATTGCATTATTACCATTTGACTTGTTCAGTGATTGTGTACTGTTGATATTCCCTTGCTTGTCATAGTTTTGTTGTCAAATGCACTAGTGTGTTTTGGTTTGCTAGATAGCTATCTGATCTCGTTTTGAATAGCTGGTGTGGGTACCTGAGTTTGAATTATATGTGATGCGTTCCATTGGGTTGAGGTATCTGTGTTGCTATATTATCTATATAGATTGAGTCATCGTTTGCGAACAAGCAATAATTTTAAGTTGAGGGTGTTGATGTGCTGTCAAAATGCAACACATTTGATGCTTACAACATAGGATTTTGTGTGTTCTCAATGCGACATTTATGGTTTTCTGTGTTTTGTTGCTTAGATTTTGCTGGAAAGCAGGTTGGCATGATTTTGGGAAAAATTGCAGTTTTTCTGGTTTTTGGTGGTTTACGAGCCCATCTATGAGTGCAGAAGATTCTACGAGTCGTAGAGTAGGTTTCGTGAAGATTTTCAGTACAGTTTGAGATCTGAAGTCCGTACAGATGAGACCTCTTTATGAATCGTAGATCACTCTACGAGTCGTATAGAGTGGTTTCGTGAAAAATTCCAGTGTGTTCCAGTGAAGTACCAGTTGATACAGATGAAGTTTACGGGAGCACAATACGAGTCATGAATTAGTCTACAAAACGTAAAGTGGATCTGTAGTAGTAAAGTCCATGATCTCAAGACCTGAATACAAGACCCCATTATGACTCGTAAATCAATTTACGAGTCGTAAAACCCTGTTGTATAAAGTCGCCGATCAGTTTTTCTAATTTTTTAGGACTTATTTGTAAATACTATAAATAGTAATTTTTAGGTCATTATTCAAAGGAGGACAATAGAGAATGTCATTATAAAGTACTTTTAGGGTTTTGTACTTGGAGACTTCAATCTTGGAGGAGAATACACTTGTGGATTCATTGTACCTTCAAATCTTGTGATTCTCAATATATTTTGGATTTGCTTGTTCTTTAACTCAATTGAGTAAGAGATTAATTATGTTTTCTCAATTCATGATTTCTTCATCTACCCACAACATGAGTAGCTAGATCCACAACTTTGGGTTGTGGGAACCATGAAGATCTAACCAAATAAACCAAAGTAATTTGCAACTCTTAGAATGGGTATTTACATGTATTAATCAGTTCTCTTCATCTTGTATGTTTTCTAGCGTTGGCCAACATTACAACTTACCTAGTATTACCTTCCCGATCCAGGTGGTAATGAATAGGAAAAGAGATTGATTAACAGGATTCATTGATGTGTTTTTGTCTATTCAACCGAACTAGACCAAGGGGAGGTTGACTGAGACTATGGTTAATGGTTAGTATTGCATACTACGGAGATAGGTCAAGTCTTATAGTGAAATTCACCTCTCACCTTTGACCAAAGGGCTTGGTGAACTTAAATTACCATCCTACATGCTATACTTTAGTCGAGAATTGGGTTAGGGGATATTGAGTTGGTGAATCATGGGGAACACAATTCCTAAGTTGCTTTCCATTATTGATTGTCTCTTGCTTTAGTCAGTTTAGTTTAATTTCTTGTTGAATATTGCAGACCCCCCCCCCCACTTTATGGAAATTGAGTTGTTAATTTCTTGAATTGCGTATTGGTGAATTCATTGTAAGTCTGTGTATTCTCTGCGTGATTCTACCCTAACCTTGGTTAGGTTTTTTATTTGACAATGATCGTTTTATTCTCCAAAAGAGAGGTGTAACTTGGAAATGATCAATATTATAGAAGGTTTGTTAAAGGCTTTTCCATCATTGCCATTCTATTGACTCAATTGACTCGCCAGGGGGTGCCTTTTATGTGTCCTGATGAATGTGAGGCAATTTTCTCAGGCTGAAGGAGCTACTGTCTACCGCTCTTTTTCTAATCCTCCCCGTTGAGGCAGAGAGCTTTATGGTATATTGTGATGCCTCCCACATCGGGTTAGATTGTGTATTGATGCAGCGAGGTTGAGTCAGTGCTTACGCTTCTTGTTAGTTATGAGCCCACGAGCATAACTACTGCATGCATGCCCTAGAATTAGTGGCAGTAGTGTTTGCGCTCAAGATTAAGACGCATTATCTATATGGTGTGCACTGTGTTATTATACATACCACTAGAGCTTACAATATATTTTGACTTAGCAATGCCTGAATTCCCTCTAGAGATGGTGGATTTAATTGTCGGATGACTATGGTATATCTAGTTTATACCATCCAGATAAGGAAACATGGTAGCGGATGCTTTGAGTCGAATGGCGAAGAGTATGGGAAGCCTAGTACACCTAGCAACTGAGTGACCGTTAGCTTCAGACATTCAGTCTATAGCTAACCAGTTGGTCCGATTGGATATTTTAGACTCCAGCCGAGTATTAGCCTTTGTTGGGTCTCAGTCTTCACTGGTTGATCATATTCGAGCTCAATAGTTCGAGGATGAGTCGTTAGTGTGTCTCTGAGATAGAGTGTTGCAGGCCTTGGAGGTTAGGATATAGTTGATTCGGATGGGGTCCTCAGATTTGACGCTAATTATGCTTTCCTAGGGTAGGAGATTTCATACAATTAATCTTACAGGAGGCACATAATTCCAGATATTTCGTTCATCTAGGTACAACTAAGATATATGAATATCTGAGGATGTATTACTGATTGGATGACATAAGAAGAGTGATGAGTCATGGAAATACAACTCTTGTAACTCTTTAAATATAGGATTTTTGTATGTTTGCAAGCAAATTTGTTAGTTTGATGTTTGTTTTGTATTATTTTTTAGGATAGTGGTTAATGCATAGAGCAATTGGTGAATTACAAGAAAATGAATGAAAAAGGGATCAAGTGTTGGCATATGTAGGCCTCCTTAACCCGTGTAGCATCATACGGACCATGAGAGGCCACATGGACTTTGGTCCAAGGGGATGAAGCAAAGAATGGAACCAAGTGAAAGACCACGAGTACATCACATTTGGCGTGACAAATGATTGTTGGAGGCATGACAAAGGGGATGGAACAAAAATAGATTAAGGCACGTCTCATGGTGGCCTTCACGGGCAGTGGGAACTGATATGGACCGTGTCACGTGCCATCAAGATGATGTGAAATTGAGGGACCACAGTCAAACAATGTAAGCGGAGAGAGATGGGGACCGTCACGGGCCGTGTGACCAACCGCGAACTGTGACATGGGGCATGATACAGAGGAACCAAATGGACAACATTAAAATCATTAAAGAAAGGGTCATGGGTCATTTCACGATTCATGAACGATGACACAAGCCGTACCAGTGCAAGTGAGGAGAGAATGTTATTTGAAGACCAAGTACTGACTCACAGAACTTTTCACGGTCTATTTGGAGCCTCACGGGCTATGTATTTGTATGTACCCATGTCGACGCCTATATTTCTATTTTATGTTGGATTAGGTCGTGAATATGCTAGGCTAAACCCACAACTAGGGTTGTGAGAACCATGACAAATCAATAAGCTAGACGAATTTGGGGTGAATCTTGGGATTGATTATTGTATACATCGTAGTATTCTTCGCTTTAACTTCTTCCTTAATGAGTCAATGCGTTATGGTAAGCCTGTATTAGTTACATTCCTAGAAGGGATGTAATGATTAGGAAAAGAATAGTATGACAGAAATTCGGGGTTTCTAACCTAGTCTATGTACTTGAGACCGAAAGGTGAAAGTATTCTAGGGTCCATAAGGATGGTTAAAAGTATACATTCTTAGACCAGAAAGTTATGACTAAAATGCATCTAAGAAGGACCGAAAGGTGCATTAGGTGTTACATAGCTTGTTTGATCCTGATACGTAATTATGTACGGGTTTACTACATAAATTTGGCTATCATATTGGATGTCATTCTCATTAATTATTTCAAATCCTGTAGTCACTACACCTTTTCATTACTTTACTTTAGTAACTTAGTTTGCAACATCAAACACCCCCTATTTACTTTATGCACTTTTATTTTAGGAATAGATATTACATCTGAAAAGAGGTGCTAAAAGATTTATTCTCATGCATTCCGTGTGGGAACAACCTCAACTCTTATTGAGTTCTATATTTGATCAATGACCACTTTAGTATTCTTTTAGAGTGTACTGGCATATCAAAGAGATATTGCGAATTATGTGTCCCGCTGTCTCAGTTGTCAGTTGGTAAAAGCTAAAAACTGGTGACCCGGTGAGACACTTCAGCAGTTGCCCCTTCCCGAGTAGATATGGGAGCGTGTGACCATGGACTTTGTTGTGGGGCTGTCTCATACTTTCAGGGGTTATGACAACATTTGGGTTATAATTGATCAGTTGATTAAGTATGCACATTCCTTCTGGTCCATTCTACCTTCAGTGCCGAGCGATTAGCCCGTATTTACATTCACGAGATAGTCTGGTTGCACGGGGTGCCTATATCCTTTATAACTAACCAAGGTTCATAGTTTACCAATAGTTTTTTGAGGGATTTCCAGCGAGAGTTGGGCACCCAAATTGATTTGAGCACGATTTCACCCCTTAACTGATGGCCAGTCCGAGCGTACTATACAAATTCTGAAGGATATGTTACAATCTTGTGGGTTAGAGTTTAGAGGTCATTGGGATCAATTTCTACTGTTAGCTGAGTTTGCATATAATAACAACTACCACAACAGCATTTAGATAGCCCTATTTCAGGCATTATATGGCTGATGATGTCGTACCCATAATGGGTGGTTTGAGTCTACAAAGTCGTATCCATGCAATTTAGATTTGTTACAGGATGCCCTAGCCAGTATTCGAGTTATAAAAGATAGACTAAGGACATCTTAGGGTTGGCATCGGAGTTTTCCTGATCATAGAAATTGGTTCTTCCATTTTAAGGTTGGAGACCGAGTATTCCTAAGAGTGTCATCCCTGTAGGGGGTCATGCAATTTGGGGTACGGGGTAAGTTGAGCCCCTAGTATATCAGGCGTTTTGAGATCTTAAGGCGAGTTGGGCCAGTTACTTATGAGTTAGCCCAACCTCTGGTTTGCTCTGCTACACATCTGGTATTCCATGTGAGGATACTGCACCGGTACATTACAGAGAGTTACATGTGCTATAAGATGATACGATTGAGTTAGATGATTGCCTGACATTTATTGAGGAGTTGGTGGCCATCTTGGCTAAGAATACTAGACATTTGCGCTCCAGGGTCATATCGATGGTTAATGTGCAGTGGCGAAACTATTCGATCAAGGAGACTACTCGGGAGATGGAGGCACAGATGTGGGAGCAGCACCCTAACCTATTTGAGCCATCAGGTATGCTTTCACTTAACTTTTGCGGATGAAAATTATAAGTAGGGAATGTTGTAATGACCCTGTAGGTCAATTATATGTTTTTATATTAATTCTATCATTTTTAGCTTTTGTATAGTAACTTCGGACCTTTTATATTCTGTTTGGATTATCGGGATGATTATAGGGGTTTTGGTTTTGAAATGGGTAAGTCTGCAAGTTAGAAAGAAGCTAAAGCCGTAGAAATGATAATTCTAAGAAAACCCTTGTAAATTGCATCAGAATAGGAATCTTATGGTTCCATTACTTTCAGAACGAGCGGTCGTGCTAGGAGAAAGGTTGGTCCAAGGATGGGTGTCCTGGTATAATTTTGAGCTAAAAGTTGCAAAAAGAGTTCAACAAGAAGCTAAAATGTGCGTTTATCTAAAATTCCAGCTAAATGCACTCAAAGTGGAAATTCTATGGTGCGGTTAGCTCTAGAATGTCAAAAATAGCACACAATGACCCTTCATTAGTTGACGAGGACATCGGGTTGCATTTTCACCCCCTCAGTTCTTTTTATTAAATTAGTCGAAAAGAAGTGGGACCCTCATTATTCCGTAGGATTCTCCATCAGAAATTTCGACTATACCTTGTGTCAGAATTTCAAAATCTATGTGGTTTGTCTATTTTTTTTTTTGCATAAAACGAACGTCGGATGCACTGAGAATGGCCTAGTGAAGTTTTGTGAATTGCTGGTGCAGAACTAGAAAACTTTACCTCTACATTAACAGAGGTCAATGCGCGTTTGCAGATGTCAAATTGGGTGAAGCTCTGAGTTTGCAGAGGAAGGCCCGCATTTGTGGAGTAGCATACGTTCCCTACACCTCCGTGTTCGTAGAGGCCTTGTCTGTAATTGCGGAGGACTATACACGACAATAGGTCATCCCCTCTGTGAACAACCTTAGTTTCCAAACTTATTCATCTATAAAAATTTCATTTGAAGTTTGTTTTTGATAATTAAAAGGTGCACATGACACGAAATTTTGAAAGGCATGTCATGGTAAAGTTGGATTTGGGTTTCAGCGCGTATTTCGAGTTAAATTCTCTGTTTTAGCTTAATATCTTCTCAAACATTGTGAAAACGTTACACATCAATATCGTAGTTGATTCATGATAGAATTAAGTGAAACTTGAGTCTAACTTGTCCTATGTTTCGAGGGGAATGTTGTGATATTCTAGGTATTAACTAAAATTTTCCGGTTTCAAGATTTTTGAAAGAGAAAGTTTTGGAGAGAATGTTTTCCTTTTAAAGTTTTCATTTCCATTTTAGAGTCTTTTCTTAGTCTTTTAGGCCTGTTTGGGGCCAAAATTTTGGCTTTAGGCCCAGGGTGTGTGAGGATCATTTTTCAGGGTTTTGTTCATGATTTTGGGCATGTTGGCCCTATTTTTCCCATCTTTGTCCCATTTTGGCCTAATTTCACCCATTTCCCCAAATAATATAGCCACACTAACCATATGAATATTGTAGATTTAATAGTTGAGCAGCATCAGGAGACTATTAGAAGAAAAAGCTCAGCTGGAGTGATTCGGAGTTCGAGGCATCGACCGCTAGGCAGGATAGGCTTTCTTATACCTTAGACTAGGTAAAACTACATGCATGTTGAACTGAGATGTATATGAGATGCTAGTTGTACCCTATATGTGTAGTATGTATTGCGGTGGGATTGTACGTTGTGCTAGTGGTTGAGAATGCTGTAGACTTGATATATCTAGGACTATTGTTTGAGGTAGTCCAAATAAGGGCTGCATATGGGCTGATACCGAGTGACAGGTACGTATTCTGACCTAAACCATTGTCTATGGGAGCATGTTTCTGGTGTTACTGAGATATGGTAACTGTGAGACTATGTGTTGTCTATCTATTGTACTATGACTTGATTTCTATCAGACTTATGATTCTGTTGCGCATGGCTATTATGGTAACTTCTGAAATCACTATTGTTACTTTGTTTACTATCATTGCCTATAATGGCTTGGGATATAGCATGTTGGTCTATTAGAACTATTTTTACATTGATTATTGAGACATACACTTGTGCATTACCATTAGTTGTTGGGGTCTTTTTCGGTGTATTTGAGGCAGGGTTTTAGCTATTGTATTAGATGGATGGTAATATTGCCTACGTTTACTCTGGGCATGATATGACCTTAGTATTCCGGATCTGGATAGATTGGTTGAGTGAGTGACTGTCTTATATCTTGATTTCTGGATGACACTTTCCATTGTTGTTTGAGCATCGATGTCCATGTATTTTTATCCGAGACCTAGGTTTACACTCCCTAAGGTCTGAGTTCTGGAGGCCATGACTGAGCATCGGGCTTCGGGTACTGATTCCTAGGATCGACCACTTAATGTCCTAGGTCGTGGACCCTGCTAGCTACATTACACACTAATTGATTTGGGTCAAAGACCCTGCTAATTCCATTTTGGGGAAAGGCCCTATGATTGACAATCTGAGATGAGAAACTATTGTTTATTCGAGGGAGATTTTTTCTCCTGCGAACAATATGTCCAACATTACACATGTATGTTTTTGGTTGGCACCTGATTGTTGGTACGAGGGCCCATTATTTATTTCCCGTAGATCTATACACCTATTCACACCTTGGTTGTGTATGGGTGTAACCTCTGTGCTTATAAGGGCTCAGTGTGAGTTCAGGTATAGACACTAGGCATTACACCTACATAGAATTAACCTTAATTTGATGATGTGTAGATTGGGCTCTGTGATGGTTATATGGTGTTCAGTAATGATCTGCTTGTTAGATTGTGCACGAGTGTACCTCCCGAGTATATGGGGGCTCGAGTGGTATACAGGCATATATATTAGGGCCTTGTAGCCGCGCACGATACATGGTTCAAGTTGGTTTGAGGATATGGGCTTGATTTATGGGGCAACTGCTTTTATCTACATTTGAGCTACATTATGTATATTATTTCACTCAGTTGACTGATGATGCCTACTGGGTACCTTATTTTGGTACTTACCCCTACTTCTGCATCTTCTCATAGTGCAAGTCCATGTTCTAGTCGAGCCAGTGATTTCGAGGGATCCGAGATACACGAGACTTCTTTTGGATGAGCGCCAATAGCTCTGGCTTCATCACAATCTCTTTTCTTTATGGCCGTCTTTTGCTTTAAAAGTTTGGCCTTGTTTAGTAGTACTATGTATTTGTAGGAGCACTCCTAGGTTATATACTATATTTTGGTTTGTCTATTTATGTGTATTGGTATGTATTTGCCAGTCTATCATCTTTCTGTGCAGCTGACTTTTAGGTTCTGGGTAGATTTCGGTTAATCATATTGTCATATCGGTTTTTGGCTGTGACTAGAAAGCTAGAATAGGTACCCTAGGGTTGGGTAATTAGCTTGCTTGTAGGTAGGATTTGATAGGCACCATCATGACCGGGACCGAGTTGTGATAGAGCATCATTTTAAAAGTACATGTCACATATTTACACAATTCCATATGAGACTTCTTTCAAAACATAATCCATGAACATACATGCACCCTAAGAAACAAGTCAAGAGTAAAACAATTGATGCATGAGGATGAACATAAGAACCATGACTTTTACTTATCTAAATCCCGCAACTCTTGGGTCACTACATCAACCATAGCACGATGGATATGTATCCAATCTATACGAATACCATTACCATATAAGAAGATTTTGTAACATACCGAGTGAAGCACCACACTACATCTAGGGACCCTTAAAGGGAAAGGGTTGAGACCGATGATGATTATCCTTATTAGTCTTAGAAAACCATGTCAATGCCTCAACTTATGATCCATCGCACCATACCCAAAGCATGCCACTCGAACTAGCTAAACAATCCCTTAGATGGTATCTTTCAGACTTGTGGCATGTAGAAGATGCTTGACCACCAACACCCTTGCCTTGACACTTAGGTCAAGGTATCCCATCCTTCTGAAATTTAGGCCTAAAAGACATATCAAAAGATCACTCGTCCACAATTCGAGCCTTCTTAGACTCTTTTTGTTTCTTTCTCATCTTCTTATCCTTAATTTGTTCTATGTAAGTCATAAGTCTTGAAATATTCATTTTCGTTACTAGAGTAGTGGTCCAGAACTATTTTAGAAGTAAGTTGGATAACTCCAACATAAATTTGCTCATTCTAGTTCGAGGATCAACAACAAGACCAAGCATATTTGGACAGTTGGGTGAAGTTGAGGGAATACTCCCTCACACTCGTATTTCCTTGCTTAAGGTTGATAAAATCATGCATCTTGGCTTCCCTTAACTCCAAGGGAAAAAACTTATCAAGGAATGCATCCTTGAACTCTCCCTAAGAGATAGGACCCCAATCCTCACTTCTCTCACTCTTTTATCGAATGTGCCACATTTAAGCAACCCCTTTAAGTTGGAAGGCAACCAACTTTGTGCTTTCGTCCAAAGTTACCCACATAATGGATAACACCTTATGTACCTCATCTACAAACTCTTGATCATCTTCCTCAACTCTTGAACTATGGAACTTAGGAGGGTTCATCCTAGAAAAGTCCCTTAGTCTAAAAGTTGGGGTAGGAGCATTGAGAAAATTAGCACCTTGATTGACTTGATTTTTTAAAACTAGTGCAATCATAGTGAAAGAATCTCTAATCTCCATATGACTCACTACCTCATCTTGAGTGTCTTGGGGATTTATTCATGGAGGCATTGACTAGAAAATCATAAAGAATGATCCATTAGGTAAAGGAAGTCTTATGACAACTTTAAGGGATGACATAGATCATGAAAGATGTGAGACAAATTCTTAAATGCCTCAAAGCTTCAAATTCATGGATGTGGCGCGAGTATCCTAGGTGAATTATGTAGGCATATAGTATGTATTCATACTTTGAATGTACTAGTATGTGGGTATACAATACATAAAACATAAGTTATAAAATAACAACAATATGATCATTTAAAACATTTCACAAGTCATGCAACATAAGCTGATACAAATGGAAAGTAAGGAGTACACACTTAATTGATTTCATGATAGAACACTAAAACTTTGATTAATAAGGAACATAGGTCATATGCGTAAATACAATTGTAAAACCTTTAGGAGAAATATGAATTACTCGAAGTGAAGGACCATCTTTATAAAGAATGAGACATTAGATATCATAAGCATAACACTGCACATAGTTGAAAGGAAAGTCATGTACCTGTATGAGAAATATCATTAGCAATAATAAGCGACCATAAGCTCATGTTGGAAAATCATTTCAAATTGTAAAAACATTGAGTTATATGAATTTTACAACACCTACCATAGTAGTAAACATCCTTGAGAATATTAAGAGGGAATCATCATTAATCATCGTAAAAGGACATCTTGGGGGCATGAGGAGAACATAAAAATATGTAAGGAAATCATAGGTCAAGCATAAAGTATACTATAAGCTTTTGGGAAGTTCATAATACATAGTGACATATACCATAAATGACATAAACCATGTGAGCTAATCGATGGAGTCCTTATGTAGCCCCTACACTAGAAGAAAGGAGGAAATCACTTTCCCTAGGTAAACCTCCCAATTCCTAAGTGGATCCACAGAGACTTATGTGAATGGGGTATTCAACTCTAGTTCATGGACTCAGGTACTCGCCTCAAGCCCTTGGACTTGGGTACTCTCCTCAAGCCTGTCACAACCCAAAATAGGGCCTAGCTATGACACGGTGAATGAGGAGCCCGAAGGGTCCCAATCAAGCCTCTTAACTTATCATTACACATCATTGATCATGGAAGCATGTAAAAAGGCATAAAGTAAGAATAAGGGGCAAGGGACTAAGGGATAGCTTGTAAAACATCACTATCAAGACATAAAGAGTCTAAGATCAAATCATAGATACATAACTTGTCCAACAAACACCTCTAAATACATAGATAAGAATAGGGGTAAAGACAAGGTAACTGGGCTCACCCTCATAGTCAAAATGAATATAAATTAAAGTGTCTCAATACAAGATAATAAAACATAGACCAAAGTTCCTGAAATAGAGGAATCACCAACTAGCTTGAGTAGCACCGAACTAGCCACGTGGAGGAGGTGGATGATCAACTTGGGCTTCGATCCCTACATGATGAGATCATGTAGGCAAGAGTATGCGTTAATATATTTGAATGAACTAAGTATGTAGGACACAATACAACAATAAGTAGTCATCATAGTCAAAATGCATAATATTAAGAAATACACATAATATAACAATATGATATGAATGTTCAATGCTTAAGTAAGACATGCTCAGGTAAACCATGATCATATAGGATGTCATATGTGAAGAAGAGACGAAGCTAGTTGTTCAAGGTATAAACCCCTTGGTGGTTGTTTTGTGTAAACCCCTTACATGGTTGATGTAATCACACCTTACCAACATGGTGACGAAGTATAAACCTCTCGCATGGTTGATGAGTATAAGCCCACAATAGGGTTACCCGGGCTTTTGTCCCCCCGAATCAGGTATGGTCCAATACAATACTTTATAAAGGATTTATCACATGCTTTAGTGCAACACTTCATATAGGAATAATCGTATAAATAAGCTCATTTCATCATCATAACATCATTCATATCATATCTCATGCTTTGGACCTTTAATTCCTCAAGAAACCACATGCGAATATTTTATCAAACACTTTGAGGGTGTAAATAAGGGTAAAGGACCATTCAATTTAGAAATGAAATCATGCAAGAAAACCTATTGTAAAACTATCAATCAACACCTTGCAATACCCCCAAGACATTAACATCAAAACCCCTCATCAAATCCAACATTAGATCCAATTTTTAGAGCTCAAAAATGCTAAAACAAACATACTTTCATGAACTAAAATTACTTTGCAGTAAATTTCTCAATAAACAAGACCCACATGTAAAAATCAACTTCAAATCATGCAATATTAGTAAAAAGGAGGTTTAGGTACCATGTGCGGAAGGACCTAATGGTTCAACACTACATACAATGACGTTGAAGAATTTCTTGAAGAAGACTTTAACGGAGGCTTGAAGCTTGGGTGTAACCCTTGATGAAATCCTTAAGATTGGTCTTGAGTTTTGGCACTTGAATTTCGGGTGAAATATGAGTCTAAATGTTTAAGATGATATTGGGGATTGTTAAGGATGATATGAGGGTGAAATAAGGCTAAGTATATGTATTTAAAGTGTGGAAACCCTTAGGCCCAACACCTAAAGCCTTGGACCCAAAACAGAAAAATGCACAAAATAACACTGGGACGCGTCGCGCCCCAGACGCGGCAACTATTCTGGAAATTGCGTTCTTTAATTTTCGTACTTGCTAAATCTTTGCTCTTAAATTAGGGTTAGATCCTTTCCCCCCTACTTTGGACCCCCTGAACAAGAATCCGAAGTCAGATTTTTGAAATAAAGAACGAATTTTGAGATATATAAAATTTAAAATTCCTGGCATTCCGAGGCATGTTTTTGAGCACTTATTGGGGTCGTTACAATATCTCCCCTTTGGGAATATTCATCCCCGAATGTGAAAGAGACGTACAAGACAGGAGCGATCATAAAAAAATCAGCCCCAACAAGAATGCAACATTACACTTAAAACACCATTTTCCAAAACCTCATGATAAGTATAAAATCATCATGAACTTGCCAATTTAAACATGACTGCATATGAATGATGTAGGGGCTGAAACATAAGACTTGGAGCCACATGAAGAACGTAGTCATTATTTTATGCTTGATTAGAGTGAACGAGGTATGAATATCACTCCCACAAGACTCCTTTGGCTTCCTTGGAGACACCTTTGATTTGATGATCCCTTTCAATGGGGCCTTAATTAACACCACATCCTCACCAATCAACTTCTCCACTCCTCCATCAAACACCTCCACCGGGACCTTCCTCTAAGCCAACTTGTCCTTCACATCACCCACAATTTCAAGGAGTGCTATAATGCTAGAGTCACCAACATATCCTATCCACCTAGAAACATGAAGAACCGGACAAACCATATCTACATCCATAGGTGAATCCCCAAACTTACGAAACCTTATCAACCTCCCTCTGCGCTCTATAAGGACTCACAATGCTCAGCTCAATTGTCAATCTTAAATACACCTAACCGACTTGGTACCATAACCACCACCTCTCGCTTGGGAGATAACCTCCACTCTGTCATTCTCTCACCCAAAACTTCCAACTCTAATAAGGCGGAAATCAAGGCCTTGCCTAATCTAGTCCTCTTAACTCAAGAAGATTTGGAACCATCAAGAACATTATACTACCATTCCCAACTTCCTTCAATTTAACTCCGTATCTAGCCGACTGATGGACTCTACACGACATCTCTTTACCACCATTATCCCCGCAGACTAGGCTACCTAGAGCACTAACCACAACACTAGCCTTACCGGAAAAACCAATGCACACTCACCTAATAATCCTTAAAGAATTCTAACCACCTTCTTTCTATCGACAATGCACACCTATCACATTTAGCAACCAATCCCCAAATAATTCACAAGCTCTAAACAAATTAATACTTCATCACTAGAGACCACCACAAATATATCAAGGTAGGGTTTTAAGACCCTATTCATGAAACCTATATACACAACTGATGCATAAGCCAACAAAACAACTCTACGAATATTCAAAATGCGCACTCTTAGTCCGAAAAGGACACTTAGGGATATCACCTACCCTCACCCTCACTTGGGGACAAAACCCGAACCAATGATCAATTTCAGAGAAGTGACTAACCCATCGTAGTTGACTAAATAGATCGACCATCCTTACCCATCTTATTATTACCTTACGGGTTCTACACTCATTAGAAACATGCTATGCAAGTAGCCCAAACTACCACAAGACCTCCAATCCACCAAGCTAAGTTCAACCAAGATCACAAGACAAGTCTCTATGCAACAAGAACATGGGGCAACCCTTATAGACCCCCTTCTCAATCCATCAGTACTAAGTCGTCATCCCACAAGAATACTTATAACATACATATATATACTTTCAAAGGGAAATAGTCATTTTCCAAATCAGTTTAATGCACAATTGGGCTTAAAAGCCAAAAACCATTTATAATATTACATACTTAGGTTCAAATGCAAAAATCATGATTTCATAGTCATAATAATCATGCATAGGAATAGCCCATTTAGATACAAAATGGTGCAAGCACCCAAAATGCTTAAAGAGTAAAAATAAAAGGAATATATGTGATCAAAATATTGTCATAACCAACCTTTTATCAAAATCATACCATAAAACAAAATTGGGCTTACTCATAACATAATTTTTCAAATAATTCGTGTACGTGAATGCATATGCTCTGAACAATGAGGAAATGACATGGGTAATTCAGACTCTATTTAACAGTCATCATTTATAATATGAAGTTGACGTGAAAGAATATTTAATTCCATATTTAAATCCATAGTATAATTTCTCATGCATAAATAATTTCAAAAGGGGAATATGCATACTTATAACTTCATAAACCCAAAGTGAATCCTCATATAATGATTTAAATCACATTAAAATCATCAAATAAACACTACCCATGCATCAATAGAATTTTAGGAATTAGAATATTCAAATCCCAAATTAAAATAAGTAAAATCCATGTAGGCTTTCTTGAAAATAATTTTGGGTCTCCTTGATTGGAAGAGATCAATGATCAACCCTTATGCATATAAATCCTACTAGCACCAAGGAATAACAAAAGAAATAGCAACTCCCTGACCTATCAAATCAACCTACTCAAAACGTCGGTTACAACATGGCCTTACTTAGGGTCAACTAACTCATAGGAGTAACCATAGAAGAGAACCTACTCAGGATCTCTGATAATAGCCCACTAAACCCAAGAGGCTCCTAATACCCAAGGAATTCAACGTCTAGGCTAACACCTAATCACCTTGATCTTTCTAAAGTCCACCTTAATACCATCACCGATCACCACACAACCTAGGAAGGCAACCTCTTACCACCAAAATTCCCATCTCTCCTACTAGCACCCAACCTTCTTCCTTAAACTTGTAATACTACTCTCAAATGATTCAATGCACTACCTCATTGTTGAACGAACCATATCGTCATCACCAAAACCACCATAAACCTATTAGGATAGGGACTAGGGATCTTACTCATGAGACTTATAGTTATAACCGGTGTACTAGTCAAACCAAAGGATACTACCTCAAAATTCAAAAATCAGAAAGGACATTCAAAGCCTCATCCACCAACAACAACAATTCTCTAGACAAAACAACTTAGGTTCAACACCTCCACAAAAAACAAGATGACAAACGCAACCCCTTAGAGTCCAATTGTACCTTAGGGCATGAAATAGACCTACCTCCCTTGCTACCATCTAACAACCTCCCACTCAAAGACAGGCTCATTAGGGAACCGAGGCTACCTCTATGGGTTCTACCATCCATGAAGACACAACATGCATGCAACCATTCCATTACTATAGTGACATCAAATTCCACCATGTCAACAAGCCACAAAGCAAGACAAAATACAATACAAACCTGGACCATCACCTATGAACCTTTTTGTAACAAAATACCCTACAAAAGGATAGACACCAAAGATTTATACAACAACTTGGGCATACAAGAAGCCCCACCATCAACCAAGAAGAATAGAGAAGAAATAGTGGTACACTGGGCCCAACAATACATTCACATCAAGGACAAGAAACTTCAATATACCGATAATAGCATCGGGCTCCTCAACCCCTTATTGAGGCACTTGATCAACATAGCCACCATGGTCCAAAATCTGACATCCCTTGCACCCCCATTGGAATACATGGACAGTCCACAAGCTTGTTACCCACCTTACCACATCCAAAGCAAGCACTAGTGTTCCTCCAAAACGGGCCATCATGGTTCTTTCCACACCTTTGACACTTGGGATTAATCATTCTACCATCACCTCGTTTGTCATTATAGCATTTACAAGTAGAATCCTTCTTCTTATACCCGTCCTCACCATAATGGAAATAAGCATTGGTGTCTCTCAAGCATGGGCCTTTATGACCCTCTCCACAATTAGAACACACACTATTAGGGGCCAGACCACCAATACCTCTACATTTGAGAGTTTTGAACTTACCCACATTACGGGCCCTCTTGGACTTACTACCTCTCTTCTCCCCACTAGAAGTCCCGGGAGCACCCACTTGGTGATTGAGTTGAGTTGCCAATGTTTTCACCGCTTTGGTATTACAAATAGATCATTTCGAACCTCCGCAGTTGATATATCACCATCTTGAGTAGCTTGAGACATATCCTGAAATGTAATAGTTAGGGGTTGGTAATAAACCCTAGGGGATCTAACTCTATCGCATGACACAGATCATAAAGAAGTGAAACATCTACTAGAATGCATCGTAGCTTCCTACTCATAGTTGTGATGCACCACACAACCATGAATAAGACTCTAATTGACGTTATGTGTTGGACTCGAGGATCTAACAACCTAGTGCTCTGATACCAAGTTTTTCACGACCCTAGGGCCGAGACGTGACATGGTGAATGGAGAGCTCAAAGGGTCCCCAATAAAGCCTCTTAACTTATCATTATACATCATTTGTCGGGGAAGCATATAAAAAGGCATAAATTAAGAATAAGGGGAAAGGGACTTAGGGATAGCATGCAAAACATCACCATCAAGAGAAAAAGAGAGTAAGCTCAAATTGTAGAAACATAACCTGTGAAACAAACATCTATAAACACATATATAAGAACGGCGGCTAAGACAAGGTATACGGGCTTACCCTCATAGCCAAAATGAATATAAAGTAATGTGTCTTAATACAAGATAATAGAACATAGACCAAAGTTCTCGAAATGCATGACTCACCAACTAGCTTGAGTAGTACCGAACTAGCCATGTGGAGGAGGAGGAGGATGATCAATTTGGGCTTCAGTCCCCACATAGTGATATCATGTTGGCAGGAGTATGCGTTAGAATGTTTCAATGTCCTAAGTATGTAGGATGTAATATAATAATAAGTCGGCATCATAGTCAAAATGCATAATATTAAGAAATAGACATAATATAATAAATATGACATGTATGTTCAATGCTTAATTAAAATATACTCAAATAAACCATGCTCATATAGGATGTCATATGTGAAGAAGAGACCAAACTAGATGTTCAAGGTATAAACCCCTTGGTGGTTGTGTGGTATGAACCCCTCACATGGTTTACGGTAATCACACCTTACCAACATGGTGGCGAAGTATAAACCCCTCGCATGGTTGATGAGTATAAATCCCCAACATAGTTACCGGGCTCTTGTCTCCCCGGATCGTGTATGGTATAACGAAACACTTTATATAGCATTTATCATATGCTCTAGTGCAACACTTCATATAGGAATAAACGTATACATAAGCTCATTTCATCATCATAACATCATTCATATTATATCTTATGCTTTGGACCTTTAATTTCCTCAAGAAACCACATCCGGACATTTTATCAAACACTTTGAGGGTATTAAATGGGAGTAAAAGACCATGCAATTTAGAGATGAAATCATGCAAGAAAACCTACTGTAAATACAAGAAAACCTACTGTAAAACCATAAATCAATAGCATGCAACACCCCGAAGACATTCATATCAAAACCCCTCATCAAATTAAACATTGGTTCCAAGATTTAGAGCTCAAAACATGTTAAAACAAATATACTTTCATGAACTAAAATTACTGTACAGTAAATTTTTCAATATACAAGACTCATATGTAAAAATCAACTTTAAATCATACAATATTTGTAACAAAGAGTATTAGGAACCATGGGTGGAAGGACCCAATGGTTCAATACCATATACCTTGACCTTGAAGAATTTTTGAAGAAAACTTAAATGGAGGAGGCTTGAAGCTTGAGTGAAACCTTTGATGAAATCCTTAAGGTTGGTCTTGAGTTTTGGGACTTGAATTTAGGGTGAAATTTGAGTCTAAGTGTTTTAGAGGACATTGGGGAATATTAAGGATCATATGAAGGTGAAATAAGGCTAAGTACACGTATTTTCAAGTGTGGGAACCCTATGGCCCATGACCTAAAGCCTTGGACCCAAAACAGAAAAATGCACAAAATAACACTGGGCCATGTTGCGTCCCAAACGCGGAAACTATTCAGGAAATTGTGTTCTTGAATTTTCATAATTGCTAAATTTTTGCTCTTAAATTGGGATTAGACCCTTCTCCCCTAACTTACACCCCTTTAACAAGAATCCAAAGTCGGACTTTCGAAATAACAACTAGATTTTGAGATATATAAAATTTAAAATTTTGAGCATTTCGAGGTACGTTTTTGGGAACTTTTTGGGTCGTTACAAAGCCTTTATCATTAAGGTACTTACCACTTAGGATTTGGCTTATCGCCTCTAACCCCTTTATCTATAGTGGCATGTAGTTTTGGGACTTCGGTATTTTCCTCCAATCCTCTCAGTGCTAGGTAAAGCTCTCACAAGAGTAGAAAATCATAAGTCATGAAATCATAATCAGTAAAATCATTCCAAGTCATGTGGCAGGGAAATTTATCCAATTCCCAACCCATTGATATCTTAAAGTAAAATTCATAGAATAGCTCCTTACTATATCCTTATATGAGAGATGTCATGACCCAACCCTGCGGCCTAGACGTGACATGGCGAATGGAGAACCCGGAGGAACCCAATCAAGCCTCTTAACTTTTCATTTCACATCATTGTTCGCAATAGCATATAAACAACATAAAAGAGTACGAATAAGGGCAATGAGACTAACGGAAAAACTTGCGTAACATCATAATCAAGAGAGAAGAGTCAAGCTCGCATCATAGATACATAACATGTCCAACAAACACTTTTAATACATAGATAAGAGTGGGGGCCAAGACAAAGCAACCAGGCTCACCCTCATAATCAAAATAGAACATCAGGAAGAATGTCTCAATACATAATAAGAGAATCATAGACTAAGGTCCCTAAAGTGGAGGACTCACCAACTAGCTTGAGTTGTATCGAACTAGCCATGTGGAGGAGGAGGATGATCAACTTGGGCATCGGTTTCTACATGGTGACATTACTTAAATTCTGCTTATCAAAAATCCTTGCTTTATGGATGAGCGAATGAAACACTTGAAATCATGATTAGTATAACCATGCAAAAATGTTGTGATAGTAAGGAACATGAGTTATATAATTGTTTATATCTCTAAAAAAAGTAAGGTCTGGAATGTTGTTCATGATTGGTGAATTTATTATCTAATATTATGAACATTTACATGTGTTGCTTATTTTATGGATCATAATAAACCTTGTTTGGGTTGAAATTGTTGAGTTAGGGGGTAGTGTAGTGTATTTTTCCGTATGCTTTGATGTGATAAAAGTTTAGGTGAGTTTTGAACTGTTAAGAAGGAAGTCATACCTTGTTTTGATACGATAGGTAATAAATGGTACTTATGCTCATTAATACACTGCCTTTGCTCTTCTGATGGTAACCTTTAATGCCTCTTTAAGCTTTTTGTCAATCTATGTTAAAAGATTAGAGACACCCATCGGGCTCTCTGTTTTATGCTATGAAGATCCACTACGAGTTGTAGTTTTCTCTACAAGTCGTAGTGGTCTTTCGTAGAAGAGGGCAGTTGTCCAAGGTACCTGAACTCTTTTCATACAAGTTTTAGCTACAACTCGTAGCACCTATTACAAGTCATGATGGTGGTTTCGTGAACCTGATTTGAATTTTCAAAGCATCTGTGGAACAAGATACGAGTGAAGACTACGACTCGCAGGTCACATTAGAGTCGTACCTGCATCCTAAATCTGTAACCCTGAACCTGAGATAATGTTTCCAAGAAGGCAAAGGGTGGTTACCCCACCCCCAAGATACCAACCAAGGGATGACATATCTAAGGATGAGTAGTCAAATGAAGAAATGAATGTCACCCTAATCCTAAAGCTAGCGTGCCCTTACCACAAGCACAATCACCTCGGGTGCAAAACGGAGGAGAGAAAGAGACTTTTGATTGACTTCTCAGCCGTCCAGACACCCGAGGGAAGAGGCCCCTAGAGCAAGATGACAATTATGTTGGCGGCTATGCAGAGAGAGACAGCACACCCTGGTTGGAGAGGGTACTTCCGGCACTGCAGTCGATTATGTTAGAACTTGCTTAGTTGTTATTAACGGGATCAAAGTAGTAATAAATGAGAAAACAGATTAATTACCGGCATTTGATCATTTTCTTCTCGTTTCATCAACCAAACTGGATCAAGGGGAGGTTGTACTAGGACAATAGGTAAGGGTTAGTAATGTCACACTGCAGGGATGGATCAAATCATATAGTGAAATTTAGCTCTCCCTTGGATCAAAGGGTTTGGTAAACTTAACTTACCGTTCTGCAAGCAACACACTAGAAAAGATGATGGTTATCTAGTAATACCAAAATAGCTAATCATGGGGAACTCAATACCCTAGTTAATCTCCTCACTAGTTTCACAATGTTTGTTCTAGTTAGGATTACTTTTTTCAAATTATAAACCCCCCCCCCTTTTTCATGAGATAAGTAGGTTAACTAACTCGCGTTGCTTGAAATTAATCAGAGTCTACCATAATCCCAGTGGGTTCAACCCTGACCCTGTGGAAATCTCCATGACCCGTAAAAGGTATTGTAGAGCAGCAAAAACTTCAGCATCTACATACTTATTCCAAAATCATGCCAAATCCTGTAATCCTAAAAATCAAATATAAAAACACATCAAATCTACTAATATTGCTTTGAGAACACACAAAATTTTAAGTTTTAACTATTAAAACTGTTGTATTTTGACAGCACATTAGGTATCCTTTCACCCATAGAGTTACTATGTAATTGCCTTTTCTTTAAGTTTCCCAATTCTATATGCATGCTTACGATGATTTCATGATTCTTAAGTTATTATATGATGCTCATAAAGTTCAATGACTACTTTGTTAAGTAAAAATATGTATTATTTGAAGTATGATGATAATTCTATGATCAGTTTGATATGATTATGATTGGGTGATTTTGACGTTCCTTTTTAAAGAAATTTCTTAAGACTTATGTGATTTATTATTGTTTCATGCATCAATTAATCCCACTTTATTTTCAATGAAAGTTTCCAATGCATTAAGACTATGAATAGCGCATTTATGAAGAGCTTCAAAGTTAATGTTTACCAAAGATGCATATATGATGATTAGGGCCCTAAAGATGTTTAAGAAAGATTCTTAAGTTTGAGCTACTCCTATGATTTCTACTTATGATTCTAAGGGTATGCTTTTAAACAATTCTATGGTATGACTTATCACCGAGAGGACTAAATATTAGGACTCATCCAGTTAAGTGAGGCATGATCCTTTGAGGCTATATCTCGATGTCCCTAACTATAGCCACCATAGGAGCCTTATAGGCTAGGCTAGTGGATCTACACAGGCGTATGAGTTATGAAAGATGTAATTGCAAAGTTACTAAGTTTTGCACACCTACCCTAGCAAGTAAATTCCTCTTTTTCCAATGGAAGGAGTTCATTGGATTCCATGTAGTAGTTCACATGATCTTACTGTCCATTATGGTTTGTTCCTACAAGTTCTTATTATCTTATGATATGTATTTACCTTACGTGTTAGCTTATGTATTGTCTCATATTGACCTGAGTCATATTCCTTGTATATGTTTAAGCTTATTTCATAGCTCTTTAATCTTATGTATACCTATATGTAATGTTTACTTATTATGGCATTACAATTGTATCTGTGTAATACATCTCACATACTTAGTACATTCAAACGTACTAATGCATATTTGATGCATGATATAACCATGTAGAGATAGGTACTCCTCCACCAGCTCGCTGCTAGTAGTTAACATTCAAGACTAGCTTATTGTTGTGGTGAGTCCTCAGTTTAGGACTCCACCTATTTTTTACTTCTTTATGTATTTTGTTATTAGACAATGTATTTATGGCCCTTCTAAGTTTTTTACTTTTTATGTTGTCTATAATGGACATTCTTTCTATTTGATAGAATCCAACCTTACTTGTTTTGTTAGTATGTATTAGTGTATGCTTATGGACAAATGATGTTTTACAAATTCTATGCTTTTTAATTGTTGCTTCATTGCATAGGATGGCACATAGCCCCTTTTCCTTTATGTTTTTCGTAGTATGCTTCTATTTAATTTCTATGAATGATTGAGATGCTTAGATCACTTGGATGAGGTGCCTCTGGGTATCTCATTCGTCGTGTGATGACTAGGACCCTAAGTCGGATTGTTACAAACTTGGTATAGAGCATGAGGTTCCAAATGTTCCTCGAGTATCCACGCATATCTTGTAGCATAGAGTCTCATTCAAGGTTGTGAAGTGTGCCACCATCTTGAATAAGAGGCTATGAGAAAGTTTAGGAAAGTCTTCCTTTCTTTCTCATTCAATGTCGTGGCTTAGAGTTGAGTAAGTGTTTTTTGCTAACTAATGATGAGATTTTGTTTCTTTCTAGATCATGTCACCCCAAAGATCTGTAAACAACCTAGGCACTCCGGAACAAGTCCCTCCACTCCAATAGGATGAAGTAGTGTCTCATGCGGAATAGAAACTTGCTTTCATGGTGCTGGCCCAAGCATTGGCCAACCAAGCCAACATGGAGATAGCCGCACCTCCCCAAGTACCTACCCCAGCCACCGGAGTTTGTGACTTTATGTGGATGAACCTGCAATAATTCCATGGGTCAAAGGAGAATGAGGACCTTATTGAGTTTATTAAATAGGCCTACAGGGTTTAGTGGTAATGGGTGTGCCATCAGAAGACAAAGCTAAGTTGGTCGCTTACCAACTAAGGCGAGTCGCTAAGATTTGGTACAAGCAATAAGTTATGAGAGAGGCTGAGAATCAGGTCCTTATCATAGAGAGGAATTCAAGTGTGCCTTCCTAGACAGTTCTTCTTCACCGAGCTTAGGCAGGTGAAGGTCCAAGAATTCATCAACTTGAAGAAAGGGAGTATGAGTGTGAAGAAGTATGCCCTCAAGTTCACTAAATTGTCCAAGTATGCTCCATTCATAGTCACAGATCTGAGAGCTTGCATGAGCGAATTCATTTTGGCTGTCTCCGAGTTGGTCTCTAAAGAATGCAAGATGATGATGTTGGCCAAGGAGACAGATATTTCCCACCTAATGACCTATACTGAACAAATTGAAGAGGAGAAGCTCTCGGAAAGGGCAAAGGAGTCCAAGCGGGCTTATGTGGATGGTGGGAACTATCCTCACCAAAGGGTGGTGGCTATAAATCTTAAGGTCACATAGGGCAAGGTTCCACCAATACTTCTCCACCTCATAAGGACAAAGGGGTTGCCTCAAAGCCCTAAAGTCCTAATTGCTCCAAGTGTGAAAGATCTCATAAAGGGGAACGCTTAGCCAAATCCAATATTTGCTTTACTTGTGGAAAGTCGGACCATTATGCCAAGGACTGTAGAAGTTGAGGCATAAGACCTCAAGGCCATAGGGGTCAACCTTAAGGTTCCTCAAGGGCCAATCGGTTTTATACCCACCATGTTAGTCAAGAGGTTTAGGAAGCCCTAGATATTGTCACTAGTATGTTATGAGTTTGTGATTTTGATGCATATGCACTTTTAGATCTAGGACCAATATTTTCTTTTGTAACCCCATTCTTTTCATATAATTTTTATGCATGTCCTGAAGTCTTCCACGGGTCTTAAGAGGTGAGTAACCTCGTGGGTGATCCTATTATTGCCTGAAAATTCTATAGGGGTTGTCCCATTTCTATTCTACATAAAGTGATCCCATGTGATTTAGTTAAGCTCTCCATGGTAGACTTCAATGTAATTTTTGGGATGCATTGGTTGTATGCTTCCTAGGCCTCCATTGATTGTAGAACACGTATGGTTAAATTTCAATTCCCTAACGAGCTAGTTCTTGAATGGGAAGGTAGCAACTCTTCATATAGAGGTAGGTTTATTTCTTTTGTTAGGGCCCACAAAATGATTTCCAAGGGGTGTATCTACCACTTGGTGAGGGTCAAAGATGTCTCTTCCAAAGTTCCTTCTCTTGAGT
>JAABOM020061045.1:0-11342 GCA_011800125.2 Solanum clarkiae
TCTCTCTCAATTTTGATCGGATTTGAGCGATTCAAAAGGCTAAATTGTATATTTTTCCGAGGAGAACACCATGGGAGCTTTAGAAATTGATTCTGGTGTGTCGTTTGACATACAATTCGTGATCTTGCTGCAGCATTTTTAATATATTTCAAAAATTTTAACATGCGATTTATTCCTCATATTAGCTCCATTTATTAATTGGTTTTCTCCATTGAATTCCTTATCACTTGGGGAATATTTTCACATATAAACTTTCAGATTTCGATGATATTTTTCTGGCGATAAAAGTTTTTGATCGTTTTACCTTTTTCACCCGAATTAATTGATTTTGGTGTCGTTAGATTTATTATATAATTATGATGCTTTATTTGAATAGATTTTGGTGAATTAGAGTGTCATAGAAAGGAAAAAGCTTCTGAATTGACGTGATTCGATACTTTATATAAGGCAAGTGAATTTCTTAACCGTTGTTAAGTATATAGAATCATGTGCTTCTTGTGTAAGGTATTCAGAATGATTTATGTAGGCTTTGATTGAAATATTTTGAATTGAGTAATTATCCAAATGCTGATATTTGACTTGTGAATTAATGATGGAGGTTTATTATATGTAAGATAGTTACTATTTGTTATTGATATCAAAGTGGTACTTACTTTTAGATGTGAATATTGTTAAGATTGTGATAGTATTGAGATTGAGGATATAGAACATTTATGTTATTGAGCTACCCATTCTTGATTTTGAGATATATGAATTTGTATGGGGATCTTACATATTTTATTTCTATGAACATGATTATTGTGCATTTATTATGTGTTTGCTGGATGTCCAAGAAAAGAAATGCAAAGCCTAAGGGAAATGGTTCCAGCTAGTGAAAAAGAAAAGAAATGAAAAGCCGAAGGGAAATGGTTCTGGCTAGATATGAAATAAAAATTACCAAAGAAAAATGATTCTGGCGGATACATGGTCCATATGTGGCCCCCATGGATTCTGACTGAATGCGCTTATGATCAGCGAATGTGTATCGTAAGATAGACAGGCATCATTCTGAGTGATATTACATTGCATTGCATTACATCTCATTATCATTTATAAACGTGTGAGTGCTTTGTGAAACTTATGATAGATGCACTTGATCCCTGGTGTTGTTGATATATACTAGTTGGTGTGGTTATTGAGCTATCTCCTATGTACATTGTGAACTATTATGCTGGAATGATTTTATGCAGGTTGTAATTGTGGGGGTTTGGTTGGAGTGTTGGGGGTATTGGTATTCTATATTACTAAATTTTGTGTTTAGTAGTTCACTTGCTGAGTACCGTGTGTTTGGTATCACACCCCTTGCTACAATAATTTTGTAGGTTGTGAGCCCGGATTGTCGTGATACTCTCTATTTTCCTTGTCTGAGGCTTCCTATGGAGATTCTGAGGGGTAGCTGCTTGTCATCCCAACTGACTTCTTACTCCTACTTATGATTTTGCTCTATTCTAGAGACAATATCATTTGATATTTGTGTTTCCTTTTGAATCTATCGTAATGCATTAGAAGCTTGTGCACGTGACAACCAAGTTTTGGGGAATTTTCATTAAGTTGACTTATTATCCGTAATTGAACTCTCATTTTTATTATAATTCTGCATTTTAACATTATAGTTGGGTTGTAAGCTGACTTGTCTTGGTGGGAAAAGACAAGTGCCATCACGTCTGAATTTCGGATCGTGACAATGAGCTATATCCTAAAAGAATGTTCCTAATCAAAGAGTTGATAGTTATTGTGATGAATTGAATTGGCAAACGTCCAGTTAGACTAATTGAATGAGTTAACCATAGGGTTTATGTCATATGAGCATGTTGAGTCTTAGGAGGAGTATTGAACACCAAATAATTTAGTAAAAATAAGTCCAACTCAAATTCAATAAATACGTAGCTGGCGTAGAAGAGGATTGAACTGTAAAATTAGATGTTTCCTATTGTCCCAAAAAGAGGACTTGATGTTATTGATTTTGGATCCCACTGATGGGATGTCCCTTACCCTGGAAAGGTATTGAATGGATATGGAAATGATATCGCTTCCTTGTATCATCACCGACTCATAGATGATGGTTGTCGATTAAAAAAAACTCCATGTAGGTCTTGGTAGTACTCTAAGTGGATTTAATTAGATTGTATATGAGTGGTTATTGTCTAAATTGCATTCTTACTTGAGTTATTTGAGTTGATGTTATTCTTCCTTTACATGTTTCTTTCTGTCATTTTACATAATCGTACATTCCACGTACTGACGTTTATTTTGGCCTGCATCTTTTTATGATGTAAAGATAGTACTAGCGGTCGTCAACATGCGCCCCGTTAAGGAACTACTTGCTTTCAGTTGATTGGTGAGCCTTCCCTTACTTTGGAGGATAACATATTCTTTTCTAGATTTGAGTTTAGACTTATTTTATTCTATTTTAAGGTGCTATGGATCTATCATTTATACCAATTTGTTGATGGATAGCGGCTTCATAGACTAGACTATTGAGTCGTGATTGGATTATGTTTTTGGCTAGTTTCTTTCCTGCTAGTCTTACTCAGTTGGATTGCTATATTGCTTGGCCTTTGGCATTTGATTATAACATCATTATTGCCTTCCATTAAGTATTTATTGATCATTCATGTCTACTTTATTAGTTGTGATTAAATGAATGTGATGAGGCCAAATGGTTCATTTGGGGCTAGCAATAGTCTTTGAGTGCCGACCACGCCATGTCTGATTTGTGTTCACAAGGTTCTGAACAAATTCTAAAAGTCTAGCTCCTATTTCTATTAAAGTTGTTTAGTGTTGGTATGATTAGTATATGGCGCATCTATTTTCCTTCTCTGTATTCACAGAAGGAGGATCTGTATTCGTGGAGCTATCTAGCCTAGACCTACGAATTCTCCATAGGTCCTTCTACTTTTGTGGATCTTTATTGATCCCATATCGTGGTGTCACGGATGTGTTCCTGCATTTGTGGAGAGTAACAAATACCTGAATAGTATAGTGTTTTAAAAGACGAGATTTAACACATTTCTACCATTTTTGACACTCCAAGCTTCGTTTTAAAGAGGAGTGTCAAGGTTTTTCAAGGAAAATCAATTAACTAACTATTTGTTAACCTATTTCATTGATTTTCATTAATTAATTTATGTTTTTAACTTGTGATTTAGGATTTAATGGTGGAAATTTGGGGATTTTTCGGACTTTGATTTATAAACTTTAATTGATGATTCCTCACTCATCTTAGCTCTGTTTTCAAAATGATTTTCTCCGTTAAACTCCTAGTTACTTAGATAACATTTTCATGAATTAATTTTCAGATTTTGGCTACCTTTTTCGATATGACATTTTTGATAATTTTACCTCTTTTTCTCCGAATTGACTGATTTTAATGTCATTAAATTTGTTATGCAATGCTATATTTGAATAGACTTTGGTGATTTGGAGTATTATAGAAATTAAAGGAAAAAATTTTGGATTTTACTTGATTCGAGACTTTATCTAAGGCAAGTGGACTTCTAATCTTTTGTTAAGTATGATTGAACCTTGTATGCCCCTATGTGCATGTAATTGAGTGCCTTGGGGTAGAATTGTATCATCTTAGGGTTTGATCATGAGATTCGATTTGAGTAATTGTTCATATAGTGATTTCTTGGATTGTAGGTTAATTATGGATTCATAATGAAAGAGTGATCCAAACTTTAGAAGATATGTTGAAGGCTTGTATACTTGAATTCAAGGGTAATTGGGATTATCACCTACTGTTAATTAAGTTTACCTATAATAATAGTTATCACTCGAGCATTGACATGACCCCATTTAAAGCTTTATATGAGAGAAAATATAGGTCTCTAAGGGGATGGTTTGAAGTAGATGGTATAACATAATTAGCCCTAATTTGGTGTTTGATGTCATTGAGAAAGTGAGGCTTATAAGGTAGAGATTGAAGGCGGCTCAAAGTCACCAAATATTATGTTCTAATTTTAGAAAGATGGATCATGAATTCGATGTTGCTGATTAATTTTATTTAAAGGTTTCACTCATAAAAGGTGTTAGGCACTTTGGCATAAAGAAAAAGTTTATTCCTAGGTATGTGGGACCATATAAGATCCTAAGGACAATTGGCAAGGTGGCATTTAAGTCAGATTTGCTATTGGAGTTGGCTATGGTTCATCTAGTGTTCCATATGTCAATTTTGAGGAAGTTTATGGGTGATCCAAATTTCATTATGTCATTAAAAAGTGTGGGTATTGAAGAAAATTTGACTTATGAAGAGGTTTCGATTGAAATTTTAGACTAGCAAGTCAAGAGGTTGAGAAACAAAGAAACTGCATCTGTCAATGCATTGAGGAGGAACCAACAAGTTGAAATTTCATCATAAGTGAACATGATGAAATGATATCCTTACCTCTTTCCTTGCACTCAAGCCTAAGGTAATTAGTAATTATTCTCAAATCCTCCAAATTTTAAGGTTTCAGCTTGTCATGTCATAATACATGCATGTCTACTCATGAAACTAATTTTGAATGATACACTATGCAAAAGTTTAAAATTTTTATGAATTTGATGTTTAAGTTGCATTACTGCATTTATGCTAGGTTGTTGGTATCTATTCTACTCTACTCATTCTAGCTTTCATCTCATTTGAGGACGAGTGCTCCTAAGGAAAAGGTATTGTAATGCCCTATAAGCTAAAAAGTCAAAACAAAAAAAATGAAGAAAATTCGGTCACTACCAAGTTCTGCAAGGGACAGCTAGAACGCATAGATGGAACCACGAGTAGTAGATAATTTGTTGTAGATTGGAATTGACTTGGAAAATTTTTGAAAACAATTAAATAATGTAAGAGAGGTAACCATGAGTTGTAGATGGAACGACCATGACTCATGAATGTTTGTCATAAATAAGAATTAGAAAGTGTAAATAATGGGTTCAACAGAATGAGGTCATATATGAGTCATGCAAGAAAGTACGAGTTGTAGATAGGGCTCATGGTTTGGGTTGTGGAATATAGAAATTTGGCTAAGGCATGGGAGAACTATGAAGGTGTTATATGGGCCTTATAAATTAGGATGGGCTTGTAGATGTGTTCATAGTCTGAGATTTAGAGAAAGTTAAACTTCGTCAAGTTTCTATGAAAGATAACCATGATACATTAAAGAAACTATGGGTCTTAGACTCAGGCTTCGTGGATCAACTTTAGAAATATCAAATTTGGGCTTGATTTCCATGAACAGACTCTATGATCTGTAAATGCTTCTATGGATCATAAATGGGTCTTGTAGGCCCCGTCTAATAGTTTTTAATAAAGGATTTTTTATCTTTTTATCCTGTCCTAAGTTATAAATTATGTCGTTTTAACCTTATATCTACCCATAACCATTACAACCCCTATCTATTTCCCCCATTCTCACCCAAACCCTCAAGTTACATAAATTTTCTCAAGTTTCAACTCATTCAAGTTTCCCTTGGGGATTACTAGCTAGTGATAGCATCATACGAAGCTCTACTCCTTTGAAGGACAATGATGAAAAGTATGAAGCTTTAGAAGATCAAAGGAGGCCCATAACAAGATCTCAAACCAAGGATTTTAAAGATAAGCTCAATGGGCTTCAATTGCATATCCAAAGGTGTCTTATTAGGGAAGAAGAGCTAAAATCCAAGAAGGATAAATTGTCTAAATGGTACAATTATTTGGTTTCCCAAATTCAAGTCCAAGATGAAGAATTTTAGGGTTAAATTTCGTGCAAATAAGGCCAAGAAGAGTCCAAGAATCAGCCACAACAAAGGTTGCTTTCTGCCTAAGTTTTCAAAGAAGACTAGCCAAACATTCCAAATTTGTCAAGATTCTTTTTCTAGTTGGGTTTTACCTTATTTTCTTATTTGTATATAGGTTATTAATGTTTTCTTGTCCTATTTAAGGTATCCTAGTACCATTTAATGCTTTCCTAGAACTACTAGGTCTATTCCTAATAAAAGTAAGTTTATTTCTATTCTAAAGTAGGATTTACCTTGTAATTTTCTTTCTAGATTTTGGATACTCCTTGGGCCTAACCTAAGGAGTCCTGGACATCCAAGGACCCTATAATATGTATAGGAGCATTTTTTCTTTCGTTAAAGATAATTAGATTGATATTAAGAATATTTGAGAGAGTTCTATTGAACCTTTGTGAGTTATTCTTTGAGAATTTATCTTTAAACCTTTACTAGTTCATAGTTTGAGGTATAAAATATGTTCTTCTTGTGATATCTTTGATTTTGTTTTGGTATTCTTTAGAAGGTGATTAGGTTACATACTAATTATTGTCTTTAGTTACTCATAAAGTGGTCAAGATCCGGATTTAACGTTTTGATTCATTTTCTCAAGTAAAGGCGTTAGATATCTTCCATAAATCTTTAAGTTGTTAATTGAATTTTGTTAAGGCCTTAGAATATCAATTCCTTGAAAATTCTTGGATCATTCCTTTGAATTTCCCATATTTTTAATTAGTTTTTATCTTTTTTTTGTTATTGCTTCCGCATTCTAGTATTCACTCCATATTAGTGTTGTTTCTAACATTGATCCTATCAAGTGGTATCAGAGCGGTTCTATAAAGATTTCGTTCTTGGTAAATCTTGGGACTTCTTAAATATAAAGAGAAAAAAAGTAAAAAAAAATAAAAAAGGAGATATCTTACTCTCCAAGAAATCCATTTACTTATTCTCAAAATTATGCATTAGTTGTTTCCAAATAAAAAGGAATTAAGAAGAGGAGATTCTAAATTTTTGAGGATACGGGAAACTTTTTTAATTATTCTTATACAATTTTAAGTAAGTTCCTTTCTCTTCATTTTTTGTTTCAACTAAATCCTACTTATTCTAGGACTAGTTCTTTACTTTCTTTTGCGCCCAAAAAATCTATACTTTATTATTAACTTGATACTTGTTTGGGTTTAATTATAAATCTACAAAGTACTCTTGTTCAAAGGTTATTTGAGGAGAAAAAGGCAAGTGTGGCTGAGTTTAAAAGAGGGTAAAAGTCATATTAAGTATGTGATTGGTATTTTCTTTTAAGATGTCTAATTCAGGTGGTGATGACGAAAGGGCTCATTTAGAAGCTGAGATCAAAGGAAGAAATGACTTCACCCTTCAAGCCATGCACCAACAATTCGAGAGATGGAACCTTCAATTTCAAGAGATGAGAAATATGATTACCAAGCAGAATGAGACCATAACTGCAATTAGGAGGGAGAATAATGTTGTACCACCCAATAATGTTAGACCCCAAGTTAGAATAAATGTACCCCATGCCCCTTTTGTAAATCTTGAATATGATAATAATGATTTTGATGGTGAACTTAATCTAGAAAGAAGAGATAGGAGGGGACAAAGAGGTAGAGTACAAGATGATAATATAAGTAGTATAAAAATGAAGATTCCATCTTTCAAGGGGACAAGGGACCCAGACTTATACATTGATTGGGAGAGACAAGTTAAAGTCATCTTTGATTGTCATAACTATTCTAAGGGTAAGAAAGTTAAACTTCTTGTTATTGAGTTTTCTGATTATGCTACTTCTCGGTGGATAAAGCTTGGTAGGGATAGAGTGCAAGATGAGCTACCACCTATTGCCACTTGGGCAGAGATGAAAAGGGTGATGAGGAAGAGGTTTGTGCTATCATATTTTCAAAGAGAGCTGCAATCTCGCCTTCAACACTTGAAGCAAGGTTCCATGTCGGTAGATGAGTATTTCAAAAGCATGGATATGGCTATGATCCAAGCTAATTGCATGGAGGAAGAATAAGCTACAATGGCTATATTTTTAAATGGTTCAAATTCTGAAATAGCTAATGTAGTAGAGATACAACTGTATGTAACATTAGATGAGTATGTTGACTTGTCTGTTAAAGTAGAAAAACAAATCAAGAAAAAGCAGTAACCTAACTTATGAAGAAATTGACCTAACTCCATCTCTAAGAAGTCATGGTCAAATCAAGAGGGAAAAGCTCTTTCTGAACCTCAAGAAGACAGAGGTAAAGGTAAAGTTGATGAGGGAGGTAAAACCTTCAATCCCAGATCTTCTAAGGCTTCTTGTTCTATTCAGTGTCATAAATATCATGGCAGGGGTCATATTATACATGAATGTCCAAGTAGAAGAAACATCATACTTAGAGAGAATAGAGAATATGAGAGTGAAAAAGGTGAGGGGGAAGAAGAAGAAAGAGAATGTGTAAGTGAGGAAGATAACTTAGAACTTCCCAATGATGGTATAATTGGGGTAGTTAGGAGAATTACGACTATTAATTTGGGTAGTAGTGATGAAGGACAGAGGGAGAATTTGATCCATACTAGATGTGGAATAAAGGGGGGGACTTATTCTATGATTATTGATGGGGAAATTTGTGCAAATGTGGTGAGTTCAAATTTGGTAGATAAGCTAGAAATTGCATGTATGAAAGACTCTACCCCATATAGGATCCAATGATTGAATGATAGTGGAGAGGTAAAAGTAAACAAACAATGCATGATTGCATTCAATGTTGGTAGGTATGAAGATAAAATTCTTTGTGATGTAGTTCTAATGCAAGCATGTCATGTTTTACTTAGCCGACCTTGGCAATATGATAGGGATACTACTCATCATGGGAGAAAGAATAGTTACAGTTTTCTGCATAGTGGTAAGAAATTTACTCTTGCACCATTATCTCCTTCACAAGTGTTTGAAGATCAGAAACGATTAATGAAAACAATGGAAAAGCAAAGGGGAGAGATAAAAAATGAACTTGAGGAAAAATAAAAGGGCCAAGAAACAGAGAAAAAGAAAGATAACCGAGAAAGAGAGAGAGAGAGAAAGGGCAACAAACTAAGTAAAGAGGTAAAAGAGGGTTTGAGTGAAAAATAAAAAGTTTTGGTGAGAGGAAAGAGGCTAAGAAAAAGAAAAAAGAGAGTCTTTATGTAAAAGAAAAAGAGTGTTCAAATGCTAGAAAAAAGGGGTTGCCCATAGTACTTGTTGATTAACTTTGAAAAATAACTCCTTCTTTGCCAAATAGTGTTTCTTCTCTTTTGCAGAGTTTTGAAGATGTTTTTCCTGATGGTACTCCAAAGGGGTTGCCACCTTTGAGAGGGATTGAGCACTAAATAGACTTTGTGTCTGAGTCTCAACTACCTAATAGGCATGCTTATAAGAGTAGTCCTGAAGAGACCAAGGAATTACAAAGCCAAGTTGAAGAATTGCTTAAAAAAGCATTTGTTCGAGAGAGCATGAGCCCATATTCTGTTCTTGTCCTATTGGTACCCAAAAAGGATGGAACATGGAGGATATGTGTGGATTGTAGAGCCATCAACAAGATAATGGTAAAGTATCATCATCCTATCCCTCGTCTTGATTATATGCTAGATCAACTATATGGATCCAAAATCTTTTCTACAATTAATCTTAAAAGTGGTTACCATTAGATCCATATTAATCTTGGAGATGAATGAAAAATTATTTTTAAGACAAAATATGGACTTTATGAGTGGTTACTTATGCCTTTTGGCTTTAACAATTGTACCTAACACATTTATGAGACTAATGAATCATGTTTTTAAAGATTTTCATGAAAAATTTATTATGGTGTATTTTGATGACATCTTGATCTTTTCTCAAAAGCTAGATGAACACCTAGAGCTCCTAAAATAAGTTTTTAAAGTCCTTATAAATTAGCGCTTATTTGCTAATCCCAAAAAGTGTACTTTTTGTATGGATCGTGTAGTTTTCTTAGGTTTTGTGGTCAGTTCTAAGGGAGTTGAAGTAGATGGTGATAAAATCAAAGCAATTAAAGAATGTCCTAGACCTAATAGTGTAACTGAAGTTAGGAATTTTCATGGACTTGCTAGTTTTTATAGGAGGTTTGTGAGGGACTTTAGTATGATTGCTTCTCCTTTAACTGAAGTTATTAAGAAGGATAATATTTTTTTATGGGGAAAGGAACAAGATGATGCATTTAACTTGCTGAAAGAAAAATTATGTTCTGCTCCTCTTTTGCAATTACCTGATCTTTCTAACTCTTTTGAAGTTGAGTGTGATGCCTCTGGTAAGGACATAGGTGTTGTTTTAATGCAATACTCCAAGCCAATTGTCTACTTTAGTGAAAAGCTAAGTGGAGAAACATTGAACTACTCAACTTATGATAAGCAGTTATACTCCTTCGTAAGGGCGTTAGCTACATGGCAGCACTACTTGTGGCCTCGAGAATTTGTGGTCAAGACTGATTATGAGTCATTGAAGTACTTGAAGAGCCAAGGTTAACTTAGTCGTAGGCATGCTAAATGGGTAGAGTTTATTGAAACTTTTCCTTATGTATTTTCCTACAAACAAGGAAAGGAGAATATGGTTGTTGATGCGCTCTCAAAAAGGTATGTTTTGATATCTACTCTTACTTCAAAGTTATTGGGTTTTGATCAAATCAAGTTACTCTATGCTAATGATTCTGATTTTGGTAAAACTTTTTATGAATGTAAGTTGAGTCCTTTTGAGAAATTTAATCTTCAAGATGACTTTCTATTTAAGAAAAATAAGTTGTGTGTACCTAACTGCTCTTTGCGTGAACTATGTGTTAGGAAGCACATTGTAGAGGGCTAACAGGACATTTTGGAGTTGCTAAAACTTTGGAAATACTTTCTGAATATCTTTATTGGCCTAGCATGAGAAAGAATGTTGAAAAACTGTGTTCTCATCGTCTTGAATGTAAACAAGCTAAATCTAGAACATTGTTGCATGGTCTTTATTCTCCTTTACTTGTTTCTAGTTCTCCTTGGATTGATATTTCTATGGACTTCATATTGGGGCTTCCAAGGATTAAATATGGTAAGGATAGTACATTGATGATAGTAGACAAATTTTTCAAAATGACTCATTTTATTCCATATAAAAAGACTAATGATGTATCTCATGTGGCTGACTTATTTGTAAAAGAAGCGGTTAAATTGCATGGAATACCTAGGACTATTATTAATGATAGGGATGCCAAGTTTTTAAGTCACTTTTGGAGAATTCTTTTGAGAAAGTTAGGGACTAAATTGCTATTTTTCAGATCTTATCACCCACAAACGGATGGGCAAACATAAGTGGCTAATAGAACTTTAGGAAATATGTTGAGGGCTGTTTTGAAAGGAAAGTTGACGTTTTGGGAAGATTACTTGCCTAATGAGGAATTTGCTTATAATAGGATCTTTCATTCTTCCACTGGTAAGGCTCCTTTTGAAGTTGTATATGGATTCAACCCCCTTACCCCTCTTGATTTACTACCTTTACCTACTAATGATTTTTCTAATCTTGATGGTAGAAAGAAGGTTGACATGAT
>JAABOM020061046.1:0-11342 GCA_011800125.2 Solanum clarkiae
TCTTGAAAGACCAAGTTGGGAGAAATTCCACTTTGGTCCCATATTTTAATTAATTCGATCCGATTGAGGACGTTCGGAGTTTACGTTAAATTACGGGTCCTATCAGATGAGAATAAAATGTCTAAATAATCATCCATATGTATGTTCTAATTATATATGATTGTTCATATTCACGACTATATCTATTCATGCATCCTATTATATATGTTCTTTCTAAAGCTGTCTTTTATGTTTAAATCATATCGGTTTGATTATGACTTACTAATTCCCTTGTTAATATATGATTTTCAACACGAAACTTAGCACGAATCATTTCATTATTTATTTCCATGCCATGCATCGCATACCTACATACCAGTACATTCAAAGTACTGATGCATACTTCTATGCCTACATGATTTAATCATGTAGGGACCGGTGCTCCTCGATATCCTCCATGTGGCTAGATTTGGATTATTGAAGACAAGAATTGGTGAGTCCTCTAGTTCGGGGACAATAACCTAGTTTTCTTTCTAGATTGATGTATAATATATTCTAGTTTCCAATTGTATATTTCTTTTGCTATGTATGTATTTGAGGGTGAGCTTGACCATGTGTTAGCCCCTACCAAGTTTATGTTAGATGTATTGTTGGACAAATGTTATGATGGTATTCGGTTCTTATACTTCTTTTATAATTTTTAAGTTGTGGCTCTTAGCCCCGTTTTCCCTAGTTTTCTATTTCATCTTAGCATTTTACGCCTGTGAATGCTTATGATATGTAAGATGGCTTGGGTGAGGTGCCTTCGGGTGTCTCATTTGCTTTGTGACGACTAGGCCCCTAGGTTGGGTCGTTACAACTCCACAACACTAAACCACTATCAAGAATGAGATATATGCATTAAATGGAATCAATTGATACCCATATCGATAGGAATTAGGTCCGCTGGTAAAATAGTCAAAATTTAGGTTATTTTTCAAAAATATCAAATCTGAAAATTGAGCTCAAAGTTAGGTTCTACACAAAAAATGGAGTTTGCAGGTGAAAATTTCATAAAATTTGAGCAAAAATTGAGGGGAAAATTATCATTTAAAGTTTGAATCATGTTCTTGAAAACCCATAAATTAGATGGTTGAAACCAAAAATTTCACGTCAAAATCATAATTTAAATATTGAAATAAATGATTTAGTGAATATCAAGCTTACCCAAATGAAAATTCATGAAAAACCTTGCTCAAAATTGTACCTCCAAGCTTTAAGAACTCAAAAATGGAAGAAAATAGTGGAATTGTCAAAAATGGGGAAGAAAGCGATATTTTCAACAATAAAAAATAAACGAAAAAGGGCTTTGACCCTTGTTGTCCGTACGTTGACTGCGGTCAACTAGCACCAACATGCAATAAAACATGCTTTTTGACCCCTGGAACTCATCCGAAGCCCTATAAATATGAACCAAATATGAAATCCTATCTGAAATGATGTTCCGGACTCGATGGAACCATCGAAATTCACATTAGAGCTTCTAAACTCTGATTGTTGACCAAAGTCAAATTATGATTCGAATTCAACTAAAAATGCAACTTTGTGTCTAAAATCTCCATTTCAACTCCAAATTTAATTCCATCAGTTTCCCTAAACCAAATTCCAAATTTTGGAGATAATGAAATTAATGAAATGTATTTAGACATCCAAAACTCAAGATGACCTCAAAATTTAAAATTTCACACTTTAAATCTTTAAAAACTCTTTCTTTAGCAAAATTCTAAATTGTAGTAAGATTTTTAAAATTTGAGTTTTAAACTTAACCAGAAAGGACTCAAGGCAACTTTTAGGAAGGGAAAAATGATAATCTTGTTGAAAATGTCTAAAATGACCTTCAGGGTCATTACAGCAACGTGAAAAATTTTAACCTTCTTATTTATTTTCTTTTCTACTAGTTACTAGACACATGCAATGCACGTGTACCCCATATTGATTTGTGCTGACTCGCTAGTTTTAGATTTATGAGAATAATAATTAGTTTTGATACGTTGCTTTTTTGTTTGTTCATCGCATTTGATCTAAAATGGTATATCTCTCTGTCTGTTATTCAATCATTTAGTAACAAATAAAATGAAAAAATATTGAATCTTTTCTTTCTATTTTATTTTATCTATGTCTATTTTTATTTCTATGCATCGATTTATCTTATCGCAAATATCATTGCAATGGTTTTATTATTTTCTTTATTTTGAATGACATAAAGGCAAGTAGGTGCTCTAGGTGAATAGGAATCATAAGAAGGAATCAAACAACAAAGAAACGGAAAAAATTTTAAAAGAATATCATTGAATAAACTTGATCTTGAGAGGAATTACATGAAAGAAGAATCCTTGAAGTACAAATTTAGACTCTTTAGAATCATTTATGTTTCTGAAATGGATAAAGCCTAATCCGATAGAGTAGTATACGATCAAACTATCAAGTGGCCTGTAGTTTTGGAACATCGGGGGTGAAATTATACAACCATAGATATCTTTTATGGTATTTCTCCATGCGCCATTATCAAAACCCTAAAGAACCAGTCAACAGAAAAACAAAACTATCATCGAGATTTGGTTAATAAGGAAATAGAGACTATAAACTATTGATTGCGACGGATAAGAAGAGGCAATTAAGTAAGTAAAGCTTTGTAAATGATGTTCTCTTCTTTAGGTTTTCATATCTTATAGGCGAAGATCATTAGGAGACGGTTGTAAACAAAAGAATTTTCAAATCCAAATTATCACATCTACTTTAGTTATATCACGAAGTGAAAAAATTTAACCTTCTTGTTTATTTTCTTTTTTACTAGTTTCTAGACATATATGTTACACGAGGACCCCATATTAATTTGTGCTCACTCTCTAGTTTCAGATTTATGAGAACAATAAATATTTTTGATACGTTGCTTTTCTATTTGTTCACCACATTCTATCCAAAGAGGTATATTTCTCTGTCTGTTATTCAATCATTTAATAAAAAGTAAAATGGAAAAACATGAATCACTTCTTTCTATTTTATTTCATCTATATTTATTTTTATTTCTACGCATCTACTTATTTTATGGCAAATACTATTGAAATAATTTATCATTATTTTTTAATTTTGAATGAGAGAAAGGTAAGGACTTTCTCCAAGTGAATAGGAATCATAAGATGGAATCAAACAACGAAGAAACAAAAAAAAATAAAAATACGAACCGACATAGAAAACTTGATCTTGATAGGAATTCCATAAAAGAAGAATCCTTGAAGCGCAAATTTAGACATCTTAGAATAATTTATGTTTGCAAAAAGGATAAAGTTGAATTCCATAAAGGAGTATGCTGTCACACTATCAATTGGCACATTGTTCTGGAACATCAGGGAGAGGGAGAGATACCATCAAACAATCACCGTTTGTATTATTTAGCACCTGATATTCCAGAACTCTGAGCAACTTTATAGCCACATGCTCCTCTATAGAATTCAGTTTTATCCATTTTAGAAACATAAATGATCCTAAGAATTCTAAATTTGCACTTCAAGGATTCTTCTTTCAAGGATTCTTCTTTCATGGAATTCCACTCAATACCATGTTTTCAGTGTTGGTTTGTATTTTTATTTTTTGTTTCTTTGTTGTTTGATTCCATCTTGTGATTCCTATTCACCTAGAGAAAGTCCTTGCCTTTCTCTCATTCAAATAAAAATTAATAATAAAACCATTTCAATGATATTTGCAATAAAATAAGTAGGAATATGCATAGAAATAAAAATAGATATGGATGAAATAAAATAGAAAGAAAAGATTTGTATTTTTCCATTTTACTTTTTATTAAATGATTGAATAAAAACAGAGAAATATACTACTTTGGAGCGACTGTGATGAACAATTAAAAAAGCAATGCATCAAAAATAATTATTGTTCTCATAAATCTAAAACTAGTGAGTTAGCACAAATTAATATGGGATACACGTACAACGCATTTGTTTAGAAACTAATATAGAAACAAAATAAGAAGGTTAAATTTGTCCACTTCGCATTACAACTAAAGAAGATGTGACCACAAATAACTTTGAATTCGGAAAAGTCCTTTATTTTCAACCGTCGCCTAATGTTCTTTACCTATAAGATACAAAAACCTAAAGAAGAAAACATCATTTACAAAGTTTTACTTACTTACTTGCCTCTTCTCCTCCACTACAGTCAACAATACTTTATCATCTCTATTTTCTCATACAACCAATTCTCAATGATAGTTTTGTTTTTGTGTTTACTAGTTTTTTAGGGTTTTGATAAAGGCGCAGGGAGAAATACCATCAAAAAATCTATGGTATAATAATTTACCCCCTGATGTCCCAGAATTATGGGCCACTTGAAAGTGTGACTGCATACTCCTCTATCGGATTCGACTTCATCCATTTCAGAAACATAAATAATTCTAAAGTGTCTAAATTTATACTTTCCATTTTTCAAGAGGAATTACCTAAAAGAAGAATTCTTCAAGCGCAAATATAGACTCCTAGGAATCATTTATGTTTCTGAAATGGATATTGCCAAATACAATTGAATAGTATGAGGTCACACTATCAAATGGCCTATAGTTCTAGAGCATCAAAGGCTAAATTACTGAACCATAGATTGCTTGATGGAATTTCACCCTGCGCCATTATAACAACCCTAGAAAATTAGTCAATACAAAAATAAAACTATCATTGAGATTTGATTAAATGAGAAATAGAGACGATAAATTATTGATTGCAGCTGAAAAGAAGAGGCAATTAGGTAAGTAAAGCTTTGTAAATGGTATTCTCATTTTTAGGTTTTCATATCTTATAGGTGAGGAACATTATGCATTGAAAATAAAGGATTTTTCGAATCCAAAGACATAGGTGGTTGTTGAATTCTGAAATACAATGTCGTGACAACTCATAAAAAATAATTAAATAAAAGAATTTAAAGAAAATTTTTAGAAAAGATTAATTTATTTTTGGAGTCACCTCCTAATTTTAAAGATAATTAGAAAATCAATTAATTATTTATAAAAATAATCTACTAAACCAATTAGACTCCGGGTAAACAAACAAATAAAAAACAACTCTATGCACCTGTAAAAACACTTACTAAAAGGGTTAGTAATGAACCAATACTAATAACTAAAAATAAAATCCGTCTTATATACATGGAAGACCTTGAAAATTAAAGGTAATTTCATTGGTCAAGTTTAAAAAAAAATGTATACTTAACTTAAACTAAAATTTCTGAACTTTAAAAATATCACAAATATCAATCTAAACTAAAAAATTTCCGTCATTTTAAATGGAGAAGCCTCGAAATTCGATGAATAGATTTTCATTGGCCAATTTTGATAAATAATCATAACACTTAATACAAAAATAGAAGAATATATAACTCCACATGATAATCATAATAAAATGATAACAATAATTGAACAACATAACAATGTGCTAAACCAATTTTACAACAAAATATTTGCAAAACAAGCTTACAAGAATAGTGTGAATAATTGTTAGAGAACTTAACATAAACCAAAGTATTTGCAAAATATCAGCAACATACTAAAAAGCTTAAAAGAAAATATACTAACATCGGCGCTTGTCGTTCTTCCTCAAAGATTGCTAAATCTTGAAGCTCTATTTCATCGGAGCTGCTATTGGTATCGCGATGGTGGATCTGTTGTAGCTTGGAACTCGAAGCTCACAACGTTGTGGTAGTCTTTGGTTGGGGTTTTAGACACTAATCTGATTTGTTGGGTTTTTAGTAGTTTTGGGTGTTGTTTGTTGGGTTTTTGGAGTTGCTGTCTCCGGCGAGGGGCGAGGAAGAAAGGGGGTTTTGCGGTGGGTTTTGGACACTGGTGATTGGAAAGGGATAGCGGTGAGTGGTTTCGAGTCGGGGTTTTTGATGGAGAAAGGGTTGCGATGGAGGTCATTTTCTGGTTGGATTTTGGCGGTGTTGTAGTTATGCGAGGATAGTGGTTTTGGTGTGTTTTGGTTGAGCTACTGATGGGGTTTGGTGGTTGTGGTGGGGGAACAACATAGGGAGTTTTGGTTGGTGTTGCAGCGAGGAGAAGAGAGTCGTTTGGTGTTGTCACTGTGGGGGTAGTGAATGGGAAAGTAGAGGGGTTTTGGGGGCTAGAAATGGTGATTTTTCCAGTGAGGTTTCGCCAGAGATGGAGAAGGTGGCTTTGGAGAACAGAAGGAGATTAGGGTTTTTTTTTTTTCAAAATTGGAAATGTCTACTCTAACTAATTATTGTAACAATGTAAAAGTTATGTACATACTATAAAACCTAATGGGCTAAAAATATGGGCCCAAATTTTGGGCCAACTTGCGTATAATTTTATCTATGTAAAAAATAATTTATTAGAATGTATTAAAATTTAAAATTAAATTAATTAAAATTTTAATATTTGAAAAATAAAAGTAATTATCAAGAAATCTTAATCTAAAATTGTCAAAAAATAACAACACAAAAAGTATGATTGTTTTAAAATGTTGGGCTAAAATTGGGATTCAACAGTGGTAACGTCTACTTTTGTTATATCGTGAAGTGAACAAATTTAACCCTCTTGTTTATTTCTTTTCTACTAGTTTCTAGACACATGTGTCGCACTTGTAACCTATATTTATTTTGTGTTGACTCACTAGTTTCAAATATATGAGAACAATAATTATTTTTTATTTGTTGCATTCGATTCACAGAGGTATGCTTGTCTGCTATTCAATCATTCAATAACAAGTAAAATGGAAAAATATGATTCTTTTATTTTTATTTAATTTCATCTATATCTATTTTTATTTCTACGTGTCTACTTATTTTATTGCAAATATCATTGAAATGTTTTGTTTTTTTTTTTTTGTTTAGAGAAAGAAAGGCAAGGACTGTAGCTAGGTGGAAAGGAATCAAAAGATGGAACCAAACAACGAATAAATAAAAGAAAAATAAAAACACAAATCAGCATTGAAAACTTGATCTTGAGAGGAATTCCATGAAAGAAGAATCCTTCAAATGCAAATTTAGATACCTTAGGATCATTTATGTTTCGATAATGAATAAAGTTGAATGTGATATGCAACGACTCAACTCGTTAGTGATATTTTCTTCTTTCTGCAAAGGCCTGCACGACTTTAAAATGTATCACTAGTGGGTAATGCCAGCTTACTATACCCAACATTTCTCCTATATTTTGTTGATGTGGGACTTTTCATCTTAACATGGGTTGTTACACGATAGACAAGTATGCAGCCACTCTATCAAGTGGCCCATAGTTCTGGAACATCAGGGGCTAAATTAGTATACAATAGATTACAACAACAACAACAACATTATCCCATTGCGGGGTAAGGGGGGTCGGGTGTACGCAGCCTGACCTCTATGTTTAAAAACATAGCTGGATTATTTCCGGATGACCCTAGCATACAATAGATTGTTTGATGGTATTTCAAAATGCGCCATTATGAAAACCATAAAAAAACTAGTCAACAGAAAAATAAAAGATTTGGTTAAATAAGGAAATAGAGATGATAAACTATTGATTGCAATGGAGAAGAAGAAACAATTAAGTAAGTATAGCATTAAAAATCATGTTTTCTTCTTTAGATTTCTATATGTTATAGGTGAAGAACATTAAGCGATGATTGAAACAAAAGGACTTTTTGCGTCAAAACTATAAGTGGTCACATCTACTTTAATTACGAAGTGAACAAATTTGATTACCCTCTTGTTTATTTTTTTTTTTACTAGTTCTAGATACATGTGTTGTACATGTACCTCATATTAATTTGTGTTGACTCACTAGTTTCAGATATATGAGAATAATAATTATTTTTGATACGTTGATTTCTCATTTGTTTGTTGCATTCGATCAAAAGTAGTATATTTCTCCTTACATCATTATCAAAACCCTAAAAAATCATTCAACACAAAACTATCGTTGAGATTTTGTTAAATGAGGTAGTAGAGACGATAAACTATTGATTGCAGTGAAGAATTAGGAGAGGTAATTAACTAAGTAAAGTTATATAAATGATATTTCTTCTTTAAGTTTTCATATATTATAGGCGAAGACCATCAGGCTTGGGTTGAAAAGAAAGGATTTTTCAAATCCAAAAGTTAACACATCTACTTTAGTTATATTGCAAAGTGAACAAATTTAACCCTTTTGTTTATTTTTTTTCTACTAGTTTCTAGACGCATGTGTTGCACATGTACCCCATATTAATTTGTGTTGACACACTAGTTTCATATTTATTAGAACAATAACTATTTTTGATATGTTGCTTTTCTATTTGTTCATGCATTCGATCCAAAGCAGTATATTTCTCGGTCTGTTATTCAATAATTTAATAATAAGTAAAATAGAAAAATATGAACCTTTTCTATCTGTTATATTTCATCTATATCTATTTTTATTTCTATAAATCTACATATTTTATCGCAAATATCATTAAAATATTTTTATTTTTTTTTTATTTTGAATAAGAGGATGCCAGGGACTTTCTCTAGGTGAATAGGAATAACAAGATGGAATCAAACAACGAAGAAACAAAAAAATAAAAACACAAACCGGCATTGAAAACTTAATCTTGAGAGGAATTCCGTGAAAGAGGGAGCTTGAAATATAAATTTAGACACCTTAGAATCATTTATGTTTCTGAAATGGATAAAGCCAAATCCAATAGAGGAGTATGCGGTCACACGATCATATTGGCCCATTTTTTTAACATCAGGGGCTAAATTACCTAATTATAGATTGTTTGATGGTATTTCTCCCGACGCCATTATCAAAATACTAAAAGGCTAGTCAACACAAAAATAATAAAACTACTGTTGAGATTTGGTTAAATAAGAAAATAGACACTATAAATCATTGATTGCATGCAGTGGAGAATAACAGGTAATTAAGTGAAGCTTTATAACTGATGTTTATTTATTTAGGTTTTCATATCTTATAGGCAAAAAACATTACGCGCCAGTTGAAAATAAAGGACTTCTCGAATCCAAAGTTATAAGTGGTCACATCTACTTTAGTTATATCACAAAGTGAATAAATTTAATCTTCTTGTTTATTTTCTTTTCTACTAGTTTCTAGGTACATGTGTTGCACGTGTACCCAATATTAATTTATACTGACTCACTAGTTTCAGATTTATGAGAACAATAATTATTTTTGATACGTTGTTTCTCTATTTATTCATCATATTCGATCCAAAGCGGTATATTTAATTGTCTGTTATTCAATCATTTAATAACAAGTAAAATAAAAAAATATGAATCTTTTCTTTCTATCTTATTTCACCAATATCTATCTTTATTTCTATGCATCTACTTATTTTATCGCAAATGTCTTTGAAATGGTTTCTTATTGCTTATTATTTTGAATGAGAGAAAGGCTAGGACTTTCTCTTGTGAATAAGAATCACAAGATAATATCAAACAATGAAGAAACAAAAAATTGAAAACACAAACTGGCATCGAATTAAACTTGATCTTGAGAGGAATTCAATGAAAGAAGAATCCTTGAAGCGCAAATCTAAACTCCTTAGAAACATTTATATTTATGAAATGGATAAAGTTGAATCCAATAGAGTGGTATGCGGTCACACTATCAACTAGCCCATAGTTCTGGAATATCAGGGGCTAAATTACACACTCGTACATTGTTTGATGGTATTTCTCCCCATGCCATTATCAAAACCCTAAAAAACCAGTCAACGCAAAAATAAAACTATCATTGAGATTTTGGTAAATGAAGAAATAGAGACGATAAACTATTGATTGGAGAGAAGAAGAAGAGGCAATTAAGTAAGTAAAGCTTTGTAAAGATGTTTTCTTTCTTTAGGTTTTCATATACCATAGGTGTAATCACTTGTTGGTCATTTTTTAGCTTATCTATAAAAATTACTCCCTCCGTCCCATTTTATATGGCACCCTTTGACTTAGCACGATGTTTAAGAAAAAAAACTTTTAAAACTTGTGGTCTAAAATCATTCTTAGATTTTTGTGTGGCTGAGAATCTCTTCATTAAGGGTAAAAAGAAAATTATAAAGGTAAATTGTTTCCAATTAAAGTAAGGTGACTTTTTTTTGGACGGATCAAAAAGGAAAAGGTGCCACATAAAATGGGATAGAGGGAGTACTATTTTGCCCTTTTGTAAGCTTCTTTGGACCTTTTTTGAACTATTTGTGCTGTTGGAACTGAAATCTTGTCTTTTAAAAGTGGAAAATATTATTTTTGACATTTTTAGAAGCTTAAGTTGTTGAAAAATGAGTTTTTATACCATTATGAGTTTCAAATATCAAAACAGAAGTTCATCGTTTCTATTAGTTTCAAAATACAAAATTTGGTCTTGGAGAAACTGATAGAACAGAATTTGAAGTTAAAATGAAGGTTTTGGACCCAAAGTTACATTTTTAGTAGATTTTGGAGCCTAAGTTTGACTTTGGTCAACATTTGGAGTTCGAAAGCTTTAATCAAAATTTTGACAGTTCTAGTGGTTTCAAATGGTGAAACTAATGCTAGAAATGGTCTCGTTGTGATTTTTGGAGCTTTTGAGAACATTTTTCATATCATGAGTTTTAACTAGTTTTAATGAGCTTTATCAAGAAGCGGGTCTGGGAGGCCTCAAAATTGAATTCTGATAGTTTCGTTGAGCTCAGATTGTCGTTGTTGGTGAGGATACATGTCTGAGTTATGCGTATCAGGTTTTGAATGTGTAATGACCCTTTGGGTCAATTTTGTGTTTTTGTAATATTTATGTTGTTTTGAGCTTCTGTACAGAAACCTCAGACTTTTTATGACTTGTTGGGGCTATTGGAATGGTTATAAGATGTTTTGATTGTGCATTGTATGAGTTTGCAAGTTAGCGAGAAGTTAAAGTTGCAAAAATAAGATTTCTAACAAAACCCTATCAAAACCCTAACAATCAGCCTCAAAATGGGATTATGATGGTTCCATGAGTTCCAGAACAGTCAATTTAGGCTAAGAGGGTGGTTGATTTGAGAATGGAGGATTTCGGTATGATTTTGAGACAAAAGTTGCAAAATGAATTCAACCAGAAGCTAAAAAGTGCATTTCTATGAAAATCCAGCTAAACACGCTTGAAGTGGAAATTTGATGGCACGGTCAGCTCTGGAACACCGAGAAAAGTCTGAAATGACCCTTCATTAATTGACGGGGGCATCCGATTGCATTTTGACCCCCTCACCTCTTTTAACTATAATTTGGTGGAAAAAAGTTAGACCCTCATTTTTCCGTATGATACTCCTGTTAGGACCCATACGTTCTTAATAAGTTCAACTTGGGAAAGTATGGTGATAAGTTGGAGTTTGACAGATGAAAGA